>SZWC01003355.1:178975-190455 GCA_023375785.1 Penium margaritaceum | reverse complement strand
CCACCACCACCACCACCACCACCACCACCACCACCACCACCACCACCACCACAAGCAACACCACCACGACCAGAAGCAGATCATCACCTTTACATTGAAGTTGAAAATGGAGTGCCTGAATATGGTGATTACTATCACTGCAAGTGGGAACAAACACTCAGAGGATGTGCTTTTCATTGGTACGGCAAAGATTTTCTGCACAGCCAGGGTTGGTGTTGAACATTTGCCTTTTTTTTCTTGGTATTAATGCAGCATTTTGCGCTTTGATGACATGGGTCGGATTTCTATATGGCATGTTTACAAGAGCAAAAACAAGAATGAGGCATACTTGAGGTCCTGGGCATTCTAGCCGAGTGACTCGTGAAATGGGTGCAACGTTGTTTTGTGATAGGCTGCTTTGAGAAGCTCTCCAGAGAAGTTGGGAGGTTTTGATGCTATCAAGGTGCACCTTCATACAAGTCTAGCAACATCAAGAAATCAATCATATAGCATCTTGACAGTTCGTGATAGTTTAAACGACAGTTGTAAATGGTGGTTGAACGTGTCAGAACCATTTTTTTTTTACCTCATGAACCCTCCTCAGTGATCTCATGTGCATGCAGAATCAAATGTTCAGCTGCGCGCGCAGCACTTTGTGCGCAGTCACTCATCAAATGCGCAGCTGTAAAAGGTTTGACCTATCTGCTGTTATAACTGGGCACCAAGACATGCTGGAACTCCACGCTTGACATGATGGAGTGTGTGCTGCATCTGAAACAAGTTTTGCTATCTGTCTTGGCAGCTGCAGCTGGGATGGCGAGTTGCTAAAGGGAACACATACTCCATGTGGTCTTCCTTTGCCCCCCCCCCCCCACCACTGTCATTACTTCCTCTCTTTCACTCATACCGCGTCCTCCAAAGCCTTTCCTGGCTCCTGTGTCAACACCCGCCCCAAGGAAGGTCGCTGTGGATCCGCAATGACCACATCTAACAACAGAACGTGTTTCACCGTGTCAAGGTTCACATTGTCTTGGCACCCCTTACACAGAACGCCTCTCGCATCCTCTCTCACCCCTCCCATGCCGCCCTCTCTCACCACTGCAGCCAGCTCCCACATTACCGAGTCATGTACCGCCTTTGGAGCCCCACCCCATGCACACCAAAGCGCATGTTGTGGTGCGCACGGGCAGATCAGGGCCCTCTCCAGGAAGAAATTAGCTTTGGTTTTTTTTAAGTGCACAATGGGTAACCGCAGCCAGAACCAGCATGCCAGTTTGTATTTTACCTTTGTTTTATTTTTATTTAGGCCAAAAAATCTCAGTCTTTGATTTCACACAACCACCCACAGCACAGAAGGGTGGAAAAGAAACAAAAGGAACAGGAGCAGAAACATCAAAGGGTCTGGAGACTCTCCTCTCCCTCCAGGGGATCTGTGTAACACAGATCAGACAAGGCAAGAGGGCCAAGGGGCCACGGCCGTGGCGGCGGGACAGAAGAGGCTGCACCCAGAAACAAGTCCAGCCCCCCACGCCACAAGCCAAAGTTCCAGAGCTCTCCACACTGCTGCCGAATCCCTGCAATAGAGAGACGCTGTGCAATCAGGGTCACTGCCTGCGCCAACCACCCCAGCTGGTCTGCCTCCTTGCATCGACCATGACCCTTCTCAAGACACAAAGCAGCCAGCCGGCGGACAAAGAGCCAGAAAATAGGCCCCAAACCACTAAAGTTCTCCCACGCCACTATGCATAGCCTCCTCCCTGGCTGCTGCCCAAGAGCAACCTTGTACGTTTTCTCCTTCTGGGCCTCATCCACTCGTAGTGCCTGCCCCTCCTCCCTCACCTTATCTGACCGAGCATCCACTGTTGTGACATCCACCATCCACGCTGTGCCCTGGTCTGAGTAAATAAAAAGGAGGTCCAGAAAAATCCCCCCCCTAGCAGTAAACCATCTGGTTCCACTATGACTCGTAGTGAGTGCTCACGACAGATTTCCGCCAACTCATTCCGGATGGCCTGGTGGACCCGGATAATCGGCCCCAACACTGCTTGTCGAGTGACCTCCGCTGGAAGCAGGCCATGGGCACCATGAAGGGTCAGGTACCCCAGTGGTAGCCCAAACCAGAGTTGGGCCTGGAGGCGGAAGTCAGGGGGGGGTCAAGTACAAGTGGTCTCCAGGGCCCATGGGACTTGCCTGAAGCCAAAGGGCTGCCCCCCGGGATCCAACAGCCCAACACTGCCGCACCATCTCATCGCAAGTCTCTGGAAACAGCATGCCGCCAACCATTTCCACCTCCTCCAGCCACTGTACACCACTGTCAAACCCTTTTGGGAATGGGACACCACTGGTTGGGGCAGTTGGCCAAGAAAACCTTCGACTGGGCATAAAAATCTGGAGGTCGACGTGACGTGGCCCATGAATGTAAAGGCAGAAAAGTCCACGTGTGGATTTTGGGGACTTGTGTATGCCAAATCCATATCACTCCCTCCTTTTTGCTGCAAAATCCCAACATGTTGCGTGATGTAGGCCAATGCCTGCTGAAGAAACTGTTGATCTGCTTATCACCATCCCGTAGGTTGTGGTAGGGCTTCCAGCTGTTGTGCAATGTGTTGCATTCCTGTCACTTGACGAGATTTTCCATTGCTTTTTCTCATCGATGGTCTCCAAGAGTGTCTTTGACCTTATACTCTGTGCCCGCGTCCGCTTCAAAAAGTGGTGGAAGACGCAAGTCTCTGGAAGTGCTGACTTGAGTCTTAGTAGAGTTTGATTCAGCTAGTGTGGAACACTGGATGGATAGCAATTTTTTCAGGTAGGCAGGGTTGAGCAAAGGAATGTGTCTTCATCTCCTTAATTAAAAAAGGCCCCAACCATTTAGGTTGGAGCTTTGCGCGGTCCTATCTTCACAACTTGATGTTAGCCTAGATGATTACGGCGTGATCACCGTGGAACTCGATGTCCATCCAATCCTTGTTGGCAGCCCACTTCATAGCTCCTTGGGTATTTACGAGTTTCCACAGAGTTTTTCCCCCAGATGTTTTGGAAGTGTCATCGCTTGATGTGAATTACTGGTATGTTGCTCTAACTCTACAAACCTGTCCGACTTGCAGGCATTTTGCTGTAAACCACTTGGAATGGAATTATACCCATAGTTGTAGAGGTTGTATGGTTTCATGCAGTCTTGGCAATAAGCAACATGACTGCCCAGTTGGTGCCATGTTTCTCACATTGCGTTCAAAACAGTTGTTTGAGTTTCTGAATGGTGCACTGAGTCTATCATCCAGTTTGCGGATGGAAGGCCATCTATAGTTGGATCCAAGTTTTATAGCGAGTCATTACCACCCTCCAAAATTTTCTAGTGGACCTCCCATCCCTGTTGCTTTTGGTGGAGGGGGGGATGGATTGTATGCAAATGCCATTCTTGAGTAGCTGCTGTGCTGTTCCCTTGGTGGTGGCCGTTATTGTCAATGGGATGAATTGCTACATCTTCAAAAACCGGTGGACCACCATGAGGATTGCGTCAAGCCCCTCTGTTGTAACAAAAAACACGTTACAAAGTCGATACAGATGTCTGACCATGGCTCTTTGGATACCGGCAGCGGTCAAGACAAACCTAAGGGTTTGGTTCTTCCCGGTTTTAACACACATCACACGTCTTGTAGTAGGTTGGGATGTCATTAGTACTTTCTGAGTTCCTTCAGCTTCTTCTCCTCATGAAAGTGTGTTTTTTCATGGTCATCCTCCAGTAGCATGCAACATTTCTCATCGCTAATCAGTACAACAACCTGGAAAGTGAATTTCCATTGCCCGCATGGTTTGTCAAACCATGATTGTTTTTCTTATACCCGTAAAACTCAGTGTAACGCTTAAAAAACAGCCTCATGAGGAACGGAACTTGTTTGATGAGTAGTGTGCCAATATCAGACATCAGGTCCAAATGCTGAATAAAAGCGCGCTATATTTGTTTTTTCCAGGTTGGTACACAGTGTCGTAATCAAATTTAGAATCAAGAAATCCATCCATTGAGTTTGTCAATTGTTTGCATTCGGCTGAGTCTTGAGGTATTTCACTGCGTGGTGATCGGTGCGGGGGAAAAATGGTCATGATTTCAGACAGAACTACCACATCTTGAATGCTTACACGACAACCAACATTCTTTTTTGTGCACCATGTGGTTTAGCTCCAGCCTGCACAACGTTATTCACAAATACACAATCAGTTGTTCTCCACCATGATTCTTTTGGAGGAAAACAATTCCAATTGCTTGATCGGATGCGTTAGTGACCATGATGTAGACCACAGTTGGATCTGTTAATTTTAAGGCTCACACCGATGTCAAAGCATTTCTCAAAGAGTTGAGTGTTTCTTTTCTTCCATCTCCCTAACTCCACTCGATGTTCTGTAAGCGAGAACGGAGAGAGGCGCTGACACTCTTGCGTAACCCTATATGAATCAGCGATAGTAGTTGCAAGATGAAAAAAACAATTGGAAGTCCCAGAATTTGGTGGACGTCAGCCATTTCGCAACCATCTCGACAACTAGCATGACGTTGCAAGTTAGGCAGAATGAGTTGGCTAGCCTAGAAGTGAAAGCAAAAGTCCACTACTATCTTCTGCTTTGCTCATTGTGATAACCCTGGTATGACCTATGTTTTCCAGCTCTAGTTCTCCATTATCTCAAAGTCTACCTTTCTGCTAAAACTGTGCTCTCCACACACAAAAGCTTTATCTTTTCACGAGCATACAATCTGACATCTAAAATCAGAGTCAGCGCCAGGAAGAAAGTGGAAGCACCACCAAAGTTCTACCAGTTTGAAGGAGACGAAGGCTTGGAAGCCGTCAAGAGGGAGATTGGTGGAACATATGTCAAGGAAAACGCACGAGCCAGCCTCTGATTTCTTCTTTGCTTTTTGATCATCTACACGGCCTACCGCATAGGCACCAAAGATGATGGATGACTCCACGTACTTCGAAGTCACCAATATTCATCATGGACTGCCAAAATTTCATTTTATGCATAAACAAGATCAATTTCGTTGCAGAATTCTTTGGCCAAATAACCCTACATAAGTCATGGTAAAGAAAAAACGAACATCGTAGAGAAGCTGGGAGCCCTCAAGATATGGAACATGCGGCTCCATTAGCAGATGACTAGCCTATGGGATGGGGTAGGAACTGGACAATTTCAGACAGAAAGGTCAAGGAGTCAGCCAAGACTAGACCCAAAGTTTCCGGAACCATTCATTCCCTCTGTGAAAGGAGTGTTTACGGATTTGGTTGTTTGACAGAAACAACTACTTTGTGGCTCTAGGAAATCCTCCCAAAGATGATGGTGTGTGTGTGTGTGTGTGTGTGTGTGTGTGTGTGTGTGTGTGTGTGTGTGTGTGTGTGTGTGTGTGTGTGTGTGGGTGGGTGTTTGTGTGTGTGGTGTGTGTGTGTGTGTGTGTGTGTGTGTGAGTGTGTGTGTGTGTGTGTGTGTGTATGTGGGCGTGTGTGTGTATATGAGTGTGTGTGAGTGTGTGTGTGTGTGTGTGTGTGTGTGTGGGTGGGTGTTTGTGTGTGTGGTGTGTGTGTGTGTGTGTGTGTGTGTGTGTGTGTGTGTGTGTGTGTGTGTGTGTGTGTGTGTGTGTGTGTGTGTGGGTGGGTGTTTGTGTGTACCATTGTCTTCTCCTCCATCCTTGCACAGGCACAAAGGAATAGCCATGGCAGCAACCCTCAATGTGTGCTGCGGTCTCTAACGACCTCCACCTTCACATCCCGCACATTGCTTTTGGGTTCCATCCTAGAATCCTTATTGTTTTTGTACGTGGTTTCACCCCTTCTCTCATGTGTTACTAGAGATTGGGTAGCAGCAACAGCAGCCAGCCACACACCTGGTTCTACCAAAGCACCCCATTTATAGCTATCATTCATCCTTAGCAATCAGCAAAAATTGCTTCCTTTCGCAGTGGCTACCTGCCTCCACACCACATCAATCAACAACTAGTCATCAGCTAGTAGTAGCAACACCAAAAACGTGAAATTTTGTCAGTACCAGTGGCAACATCATAGCTTTTCGAATGACCACCCAACCTGTGTTCCTTCGCTGAACTACCCTGGCTCCAACCTGATGCATTTAACATATACAGAAGGCTCGGATAGGTGATATGCATTCATAACTACTCCATCAACAAATTCCTTATCATGAAATACAAGAACTTGTGGGGAAGACCATATGGTCCTGCTTGCTATCAAAATACCCGCCAATAAAAACATTTGACTGTTTGCCATGCAACAGTACAACCCCTGTTGCAAAGCCAGCCAAAGCAGTACCTCAAGGATGGCCCCTATCATAGAACGCCCAAGATCCACACGGCTTCAACCCCTACATAGATGACAAGTCGTTCCTAATGTCTCCATCATACTCAAACATAATCCCTGAATAGACATCAGCGCCACGCAGAACCAGCCCATAAACATCTAGATTCCAATCTGGTCTCCCACTTATTCATCATGAATGGACTTTGGGTGAACCATACTACAATATTCCAACATTTCCTCCAGCAGAATCTGAACAAATAATCTATACATTCAACAAAAAAATCAGGCAGGGAATCCGTGGCATAAGTCATTCAACATTTTGGCCACAACTGGAAATACATCTCAAAAACCTTTGCTAAACATGGATCAAACTCTTACGCAAACACAGTGCTCAACCCCTTTCAACGATCTGCTGCACCAATCGTTACTAACCACTGCATAGTCTATCAGGATCTAGGTGGCATTGAAAATAGGAATCCGATAGCACTACAAAGACGTCTCTGAGAATGACCTGTTGGTCTGAGGGTGAGTGTACACCCTGGAAGGTCCCTAGCAGTGGCTGGTTCACACCACCAAGTGTTTTTGGAGAGACTGAAACTGTGGAGGCAACTGGTTCCAAGGATGGCAGAAAACTGGTCCGAGAGTAAGGCAATAGTTTTGGCCTAAATTAAATGGGAATGAACTCTTGATCAAGGCTCACAAGCACTGGAATTTTATAGTCACCAATCTACGCTTTCCAGAACACCAAAGCATGCCATGTTTGAAGCTTCCTAGCAGATTCTATGGCTTCTAGAGTGGCCCTTGGTAGGCTGTCCTTTTTCCCGCCTAGGAAGACATCCCTTCCTTCCTCTAGAAGCTTCTGCCCCTTCCTAGATTCCTCAGCTTGCTTCAAGTAGGAAGGAAGGTATCCAGAAGACCAAGTTACCTCTAGATGTCTTGTAGGACAAGTCACCCCTTCTAGAAGGTGTGCCACCCTTCTGGACCCTCACTTAGCCTTCTAGAAACTCAAGGAGGAATTCTAGAGGTTGAGCTAGCTTTCTGCCATCTATTTTCCATCTTCCTTGAGGCAGGGCAGAATTTGATCTTGTGGGACTTGAACTTGGGCCCCTGCCTCTAGAGGTGGACACCATTCACCACTAAGTCACCTGGGCTTGTCTTTTTGGTGTTCCCTTTTGGAGTCATTCCTGCCATAGTGAGGAGCATCTCTCCAACAATCTTCCCCTTGCGCGTCACCCATGGCAGTTATCCATGATCAACCTGCAACTCAAGAGGCTTGGAAAATCCCAAGTCCCATGCAAGTAGCATCATGCCTGTCCTTGGGTTGCGCCTTTTTCATGGCATCAGCAAGCATGTGCTTTGTGCCGAACTGCTCAAGCACTACATCACCCTTTGTAACGAGGTCTCGTGCAAAGTGATGCTGGATCTTTATGTGCTTGGTCCTCCGGTGCAGCACAGGGTTCTTTGTCAGGCTCATGGTGCTCATGTTGTCAATGTGTAGCACTGTTGGCTTCTTTTGCGGTGACCCAATCTCCTTGAGCAGTCGCCGTGGCCAAAGCGCCTCCTTTGCGACTTCCATAGACCCACTTGGAGCCGATAACTTTCTTACCCTCTGGCTGGTCAACCAGCTCCCAAGTGCCTTTCCCCTCGCGGGAGGCAAGCTCAGGTTTTATTGCTCCCTCCAACTCAGCCCCATCCTTCTGTTGCAGTGCCTCCTTCATAGATTGAGGCTCCTCTTGCATGAAGAAGGCTTGTGCAAACCCAGTCTAAATGCCCTTGTCGGCATCGTACCTCTTTGTCTTTCTTCACACACGGCAGCTCGTGCGGGGCTGTTGAGGCGGTTGTTGTTGTTGCTGTCCCTTTTTGGCACCATCCTCTCCAAGCTCTTGCTCCCCCTCTCTTGGAGAACTTTGAGACATTGGTCAACTCCCCGCCTCCACGTCCATCTCCGGTCCTTCGGATTCCTCATCCAAAGTGGCCGGAACAAATTCTGTCGCTCTCCCATCCCTTGAGCGATCCTCTCGGGCTGGTGCTGCTGCAAGGAGGTCACCCTCATTCACGTCCTCTGGCGCCTCCCCCTCAAGGAGTGGCAGCTACTCCCCTCTTTTGGAGAGACCTGCCTCCTCGTCCGTCCAACAGTTTTTCTCGTCAAACGTGACGTCGCTACTCCGCACAATCTGCTCCCTCCTTGGGTCAAAGAGATGGTACGCCTTGCTTCAACTCTCATACCCAAGGAAAATACACCGGCGGGTTCGTGGGTCCAGCTTGCTCCGTCCTTCACGTGCCTACACCACCGCATGTGCAATACAACCAAACGTATGGAGGTGACCCTCTGCCGGCTTCCTCCCACTCCACACCTCTTGTGGTGTCTTCCACTCCTTGTTCTCCTTGTCCTTCAACGTCTTGGTCAGTGCAAGGTTCATTATGTGCGCCGCTGTCCGTACAGCCTCCGCCCAACACCGTTGTGAAAGGTCGGCATCACTCAACATGGATCGCACCATGTTAAGGATTGTGTGATTCGCTCTCTCTACAATGCCATTCTGCTGCGGGGAGTGTGGAGTTGTTTTCTGCTACTCAATCCCCTTGCTCTTCATCCACCCAAGGCAACCCTCATATTCACCGCCGTTGTCACTCCGGAATGCCTTCACCTTCAACTCTATCTGCCGCTCCACATCTGCCACAAACCCTTGCATGCATGCAAGGACTTCGCTCTTGTGCTTCATGAGCTACAAGTACAGTTTGCGACTGTGGTCGTCGATGAAGTTGAGGAAGTAGTGAGCTCCGCCGATGGAGCTCTCAAGTGGTCCACACACATTTGTGTGTACCAGTGCCAACTTTGTTGATGCACGCATCCCCTTTGCCACAAACGGCTGCTGCGTTGATTTGCCGATGACGCATGGCTCATACACGGTCTCCTTGGTTCTATCAAGGCCACTGATTTGGATACCCCGCACCACCTCTCTCTTTGCCATCTCCTTTACTATCGATGGAGAAACATGGCAAAGTTGGCGGTGCCACAGGTCCAGGTCTCCTTCATCCTTCATTGCAAGATTTGTGGCATTGGACCCTGCCCGGCTGCCGAGGATCTTTGCACATAGCAGGTACAAGTCGTCCTCTCTCTTGGCGTGTGCAATCACCTTGCCTTGGCCTTCCTTGCAAATGACGGCCTCCTTCTTTGTGAAGAGCACCTCAAGTCCCTTGTCGTTAAGGTGGCTGATGGAGAGCGGGTTTGCCACAAAATTGGGCATGTGGAGCACGTCGTGGATTGTGCTCGTGACAGGTTTGCCATCCACAATTGACTCAATGCGGATGTTACCCTCACCGGTGGCCACCTCTGTTTTCCCATTGGCCACCACCATGCATCTCTCCGAGACACCGTAGGTGACAAATGCCGCCCTATTACATTGGGTGTGGCGGCCTGATCTGGAGTCAATGACGGCAACTCCCGGATCCTTCAAGCCGGTGGAGTTGTACGCCATGAGGGCCTGCTCGTCTTTCTTCCCGCCTGGTTACAACTGATCTGGCCTCTTCTTGGGGCAATTGCGTGCATAGTGGCCCTCCTTGCCGGAGTTGAAGCACTCCCCCTTCTTGCCACCCTTCTTGGTGTCCTATTTGGCACCCTTCCACTTGTCGCCCTGGCCTCCACTGTGAGGATGAACTGTGTATGCAGAACTTGATTCCATTGTACTCTCTTAAGCGCCATATTGCATCCACTCGTTGCGCACATACTCAACAACCTTCGGGTACTTCAGCTCTTCAGAAGGCCAGCCACCAAGGACTGTGATCATGGGACTCCAACTGTTCGGAAAAGCTAGAAAGAGGATCATAGCTTGCAATTGAGAGTCCACCTCCCAACCAGTGGCCACGTACTCCGCTGCAAGTGACTCAATCTGCTGCATGATTTTGATGATGTTGTCACCTTCGTTGACTTGGAGGGTGACGAGCCGTTTGAAGATGAAGAGCTGATTGACGAGGTTGCTTGACTGGTAGATGGAGCAGAGTTTTGACCATGCGTCTGCGGCCAGGGTGTATCCTTGGATGTGCCCAAGTTGTGGTGAGCAAAACGCGGACACAAGGAGCGCCAACACCTTTTTTTTACGCTTCTTGTATGCCTCCTTTACCTCAGCCATTGCAGTCTTCGGCGGAGCAGTCTCATCGCCCTTCACGAGCTCAAGCAGTCCCTTGTCATTGAGGAAGACCTCAAAATGCCGCCTCCACAAGGAAAAGCCCGTCCCATCAAACTCAAGAACAGTGCGGCTGCTCTCTTACTCGTTGGCCGCCATGTCTTGATCTAGGAAGCATGAAACCAAGCTGGCTTGGGACCACTTAAAGGAGTGGGCCCATAACCCTTTGTTAGCCTGAATGTGAGTGTGCACCCCGGAGGGTCCCTAGCAATGGCTAGTTTACACCACCAACTGTTTTCTGGAGAGACTTAAATTGTAGAGGCAACTGGTTCCAAGGATGGCAGAAAACTGGTCAGAGAGGGAGGAAACAGTTTTGGCCTCAATTG
This sequence comes from Penium margaritaceum, assembly GCA_023375785.1. Taxonomy (NCBI): domain Eukaryota; kingdom Viridiplantae; phylum Streptophyta; class Zygnematophyceae; order Desmidiales; family Peniaceae; genus Penium; species Penium margaritaceum. Next base: position 179,676 of record SZWC01003355.1, on the reverse strand, counting down.
ACTGGGAATAAACTCTTGATCAAGGCTCACAAGCAGTGGCATTTTATAGCCACCAATCTACGCTTTCCAGAACATCAAAGCATGCCAGATTTGAAGCTTCCTAGCAGATTCTATGGCTTCTAGAGTACCCCTTGGTAGGCTGTCCTTTTTCCCACCTAGGAAGGCATCCCTTCCTTCCGTTAGAAGCTTCTGCCCCTTCCAAGATTCCTCCGGTTGCTTCAAGTAGGAAGGAAGGTATCCAGAAGACCAAGATGCCTCTAGATGCCTTGTAGGACAAGTCACCCCTTCTAGAAGGTGTGCCACCCTCCTGGACCCTCACTTAGCCTTCTAGAAACTCAAGGATGAATTCTAGAGGCTGAGCTAGCTTCTTGGCATCTATTCTCCACTTCCCTTGAGGCAGGGAAGCATTTGATCTTGTCAATGCGCCGGATAGCAACGGTCTAGAAAACGGGTCCCGACATGGGAGGCCGCCAACCGCTGTTGGTATTGCAACCAAGATAACATATCACCCTCGAACGAGGGATCCACACTTTAGGTTCGTTTGGTTTGTACCCTCAGGAAGTCCGCATGTTGGTCTTTAGTGTCTACCTTTGGTTGGACACTCTGTGAGGAGTCTCAAAGACAAGAACTGTAAATGGATGCATGCAAGGTACACGCTTTTATACTTGTAGAGCTTTGCTAAAGCTTCTGCTTGTAGTGGC
>SZWC01003355.1:166816-178881 GCA_023375785.1 Penium margaritaceum | reverse complement strand
CTTCCCTTGAGGCAGGGAAGCATTTGATCTTGTCAATGCGCCGGATAGCAACGGTCTAGAAAACGGGTCCCGACATGGGAGGCCGCCAACCGCTGTTGGTATTGCAACCAAGATAACATATCACCCTCGAACGAGGGATCCACACTTTAGGTTCGTTTGGTTTGTACCCTCAGGAAGTCCGCATGTTGGTCTTTAGTGTCTACCTTTGGTTGGACACTCTGTGAGGAGTCTCAAAGACAAGAACTGTAAATGGATGCATGCAAGGTACAGGCTTTTATACTTGTAGAGCTTTGCTAAATCTTCTGCTTGTAGTGGCTCCACTGGAGCCAACCTTAACCTACAGTCCTACTTGGCGCGTCCTTAGACCGCCAAGTGTCATCCTCAAGGTAGGCTCTAGTAAGCTTCCTAGAAGCTTCCTCTCTCAGTTTTGGCCACAAAGAAAGTTGCGGCCGTCGCGGGGTTTGAATCTGCAACCTCTCGTTTGAGACTCCGGTGCCTATTCAACCAAGCCAAAAAGATGTGGTTCCTATGATGAGCTACAGGGGACATACCCATTATGGGCAGTGCATTCCTGGCCCATCTCAGAACAGACGAAGGGGACATCCTCCATAGAGCAGTGCATGCCTTGTCTGTATGTGTAGCTAGCCAGCTAGGCAGTGGACAAGGTGCATACTATTTCAACAGATCTTGTGGGAGTTGAGCCCGGGCCCTTGCCTCTAGAGGTGGGCACCATTAACCACTAAGCCACTTGGGCTTGTCTTTTTGGTGTTCCTTTCTGGAGTCACTCCTGCCATGGTGTGGAGCATCTCTCCAACTGGACCAAGACTCTAAAAAAAGGATAAGGTCCGAGACTGAACTACCTTGGCAATGAAACCTCCTTGTCTCACTTCTGTTTGCCTAAAGCCAAATTTGTGTAATACACAAGGTCACATCACAACACATTTGGCTATGAAAAACAATACTCTATCACTTGTAATGTTCTGTGGAAGAACAGAGGATTTGCATTCCCTTCAACAATCGATTCTGAAAACTTTCTGTTCATCCTATTTGCCTTTGATTCCATGGTCATCGCAGCCATGTCTCTGCTCAGCCTTTCTCTCCTAGCTCATCCTCTGACAGTCGTTCAAGATACATTCACAAACTATTCTTTGGGGGGGGGGGGGATACAGCTTCCGATTTCCAACGTGTCAAGTGAATGACGGACAAGTCGTCTCCTGATTATTGTGCCAATTCACCTGGTGAATCATTCCCTGAGTAATCATCGTAATCATTGGTATTTTGAAACAAGTAGAACACATTACATGATGAAAAACGTTGCCCCCAAAAAACGTGAATATAGATTCATACCATCTTCAAAATACTGAATGCATGCAGAACTGTTGAGATACGTTTGAAGAAATATGCTGAAACTCATCTTGACATCATTGTATACTTCATTTGCTGAGTACCGGATGTGAAAACAAGTCTATGTACACAAATGAGCTTCCAGCAAGCAAAGACATTGTGAATCCATTACATGTGTATAATACAGTGTTTTGATGTGGCATGATCAACAATACTACAAGTTCAACTTGCTGCACTACTACCAAGATAGTACAGGAAAAATTCAACACTTACCCTGGCTGTGCAGAACATATTTGCCGTACTCATGAAAAGCACATCCTCTGAGTGTTTTTTTCTCAAATGCAAGGATAGTTATCACAATGTTCAGGCACTAATTTTCCAACTTCAATGTACAGGTGATGTTCTGATTCTGGTCTTGGTGGTGGTACTGGTACTGGTGCTGATGTTGGTGACGGTGGTGGTGGTGGTGGTGGCGACAGTGGAGGTAGTGGTGGTCATGGTGGTGGTGGTAGTGGTGGTGGTGGTGGTGGTGGTGGTGGTGGTGGTGGTGGTGGTGGTGGTGGTGGTGGTGGTGGTGGTGGTGGTGGTGGTGGTGGTGGTGGTGGTGGTGGTGGTGGTGGTGGTGGTGGTGGTGGTGTTGGTGGTGGTGGTGGTGGTGGTGGTGGTGGTGGTGGTGGTGGTGGTGGTGGTGGTGGTGGTGGTGGTGTTTGGGGAGGTGGTGGTGGCGGTGTTCGTGGTGGTGGTGGTGGTCTTGGTGGCAGTGGTGCTAGTGGTAGTTTTCGTGGTAGTTCTGCTGGTGTTGATTCTTCCTCTATATGTTTTTTTGCCAGTTATCCACTGATTTCTTTCCTTTTTCTCTTTGCATTGTGTTTGGGCATGTTCTCATCTTTTCTCCTCTGCACTAGGCAAGATTTCATTTGCCTCAATCCATATAATATTTCTGTATTAGTCAGAGAGTTCCCCATCAAACATGATGGCGATGGTGGGCCAGAACTACTGTAGGATGACAAGAATGAGAGAATGAGGTGATGTGAGGTAAGGAAGTTGTTTCTACCGCCATACTTGGCCTTGTGAATGTTGTTTAGCCGGACTCAGATGACAAGGGTGATTAAATTGATCGCTCATCCTCTGTTGAGGAGAAGGTTCTGCGGATGCGAAAGGAAATCAGGATGATAAAATCTTAAGACAGCCCTCAGGGAGGTGATCAGGCTCACCAAGAGCCGCTAGGCAGGACCATCTGTATGTGAGAGATAAGTTGCAGGTTGCAGAGACAAAAATGGAGATGCGTGTATAGTTCTTTAGAGAGCATGAATGGCTCGTTTGACTCGTGGATGGGAAATTACATTATTAAAGATTTCCATCAAGCCAAATTATACCTCAATTGCAGCATGGAGTTGGAAGAACCACTCTGTCAAAGTTAACCTCCTAGCACACTCCTAGCCTACTGGGCTGAGTGGCAGTCACACTCTCACACAAGAGAATCACCATCCCTGTCATGGGCACAACCAGTTATCTTTGTGGGGAGCTTCCTTAAAGCTCCATGAAGGTCCTCTTGCCGCCTTTATACCTTGAAGGCCGCTTCAAGCCTCCCTATCCAATAATTATGGCCGTCATTGGTGCTAGTAGTGCAGGAGCCGTCACTTGAGCCGGGCCCATTGCCATCAAACCTTGAAAATCCACATCTCCCTCAAACAGACTCTGAATCAAGTTACGTAAAGTGCTAAAGAAGGAGGCAGATATCCTCTATTCATCTATTGTGCCTGATGGATTTGATCAAGCAGCCCACTTTGGTCACTTTTTGGCACCCTATATCCATCATTCTCCCAGTTTGGGAGAATAAAATCACAAAAATCCATATTGTCCCCTCAGCTGTTGAAAGCAATGTGCTGCCACTGGCTTGGTTAGGAAATCTTCTAGCATCATTCTTGAGGGGCAGAATTTGATGTGCACCACCTCCTCTGCCACGAGCTCGCAGACAAAGTGGTAGCGCAGGCCGATGTGCTTGGTACGGACGTAGAACTCTTCGTTTTCTGTGAACAGGATGCCACTCATGTTGTCACAGTAGATGGTCGTTGCTGTTATCTGCTGCTGCCCAAGACTTTCCAGCAGCTCATGCAGCCACACTGCTTCCTTTGATTCTTTTCTCAAAGTGATGTACTCTGCCTCGGTGGAGGAGAGAGCAACACACTCCTGCTTCTTGCTCCTCCAGCTAGTTTTTGCTCCTCCATGCAAAAACACAAAACCACTAGTCGATCTCCTTGTGTCCAGATCTTCGTCCCAATCTGCATCGCTGTAGCCAATGAGGATGGGGCTGTTGTTACTGTTGAAGGTGAGGCCAAGGCTGTTGTTGATGTTAAGGTAGTGCAGCACGTGCTTGACCGCCTCCCAATGAGGCAAACCCGGGTCGGCGCAGAACTTGCTCGCTGCTCCCACTGCTTGGTTGATGTGAAGACGCGTATCGACGGCTGCATACATGATGCTTGCCATGAGAAGCTTGCGTGATGCACAGCTTCTCTCCCACTTCCAGTGGTGTCGCCACCTTCCGTTGCCTCCTATGTTGAAGCGATTCACGGTGTTGCTCATGTAAGTGCTCTGCGACAACTCCAAGGTCTCCTGCTGCCGATCACGCTTCACCTTGAGACCCAGGTAGCTCAGCTTCCCCATGTCCTTCATGTTGAACCTGGCTGCAAGGGACTACTTAGAATCTACGAGGAGAGAATTTGAGCAGGATGATGACCTTGCTTGTGTCCTGTGTGCGCCCATAGACCGCATGATCTGCCTCGTTGCGCACAAAACCAAGGCTAGCCAGCTGCTCATCAATCTTGTGGTACCATGCAGGCGGCGCTTGCTTAAGGCCGCAGAGTACCTTCACAATCTTGCACACATGATCCTCCTGCCCTTCCACCACATACCCCTCCGGCTGCTCCATGTACACATCCTCCTCAAGGTCACCATTCAGAAATTCACACGTCACATCCATCTGGTGCACTTCCCAGTCCATGGCAGCAGCAAGAACAAGGATTACACGGATGGAGGGGAACTTTGTGATGGGTGCAAACGTCTCGTTGTAATCCACACCCTCAGTCTGTGCATACCCCTTTGCAACAAGCCGTACTTTGTACCTGAGCACCATACCATCAGCACCGCGCTTGCACCGGAAGATCCACCTGCAGCCGATCACCTGGCTGCCACATGGAGCTTCCTCAAGAGTTCATGCCTTGTTCTTTGTGAGTGCTTTTTACTCCTTGTCTGCTGCGGCACGCCAATCTGCTATATTGTCACTGTGCATGGCTTCACTAAATGTCGTTGGATCATCGGTGACGGTGAGGAAAAGGAGCTTGGGGTGAGAAGAATCATATGAAAATGAAAATGTACACAGGTTCAACAGCTCCTCCAGTCGCCTCTGTTTCCTTGCAAGACGCTTGGATTGCCATAGCGGCTCCACAGGACCATCTGTACCATGGTTGAGGCTTGCAGACCTCCGTGGCAGCTGTTGCTGCTTGCTTGGCAGCTCTTCCTTGTCTGCATCGGTTGCTGGCTGCTTCGCCTCCTCAGCTCCCTCTGCTACCCTGTCACCACTACCTTCCGCTCGCTCCTTTTCAGCTGCAGGCTTTTCGGCTCCCACTAGCTCAAGAGGCGGTGCAACCGTGACTGCTTCCAAAGGGCTACATGTCCAACCCTGCACGTCCTCCTTGCATACCACGTCACGCCTGCGGATAATCTTGCGTGCAGCTAGGTTGTAAGGCCAGTATCCCATGGTGTCATAGCCGAGGAAGGAAGCCTTCACACCCTTGGCATCCAACTTGTTGTAGTTAGCGACAGGCACATGGACAAATGTACAATACCCGAACACCTTTAGGTGCATGATACTTGGCTTGCATCCTGTCTGCGCCTCCTCCAGCATCACCAGTGGCACGGCACGTGTCGGGCTCTAGTTGTTCAGGTACACGGCGGTGTTTACTGCCTCCGCCCAGAATTCTGGCAGGAGCTTGGCATCCTTGAGCATGTTGTGGACATGCTCCATGAGTATGCATTTGGTACACTCAACCATGTCATTCAGCTGCGGTGTTGCGGGTGACATCGCCTCATGTCGTATCCCACAGTTCTTGAGGAAGTAATTAAATTCATTGGAGAGGCACTCGCCTCCGCCGTTGGTGCGAAGCACCTTCAAACATCTGCCAATCTCATTCTATGCAGCAGCCGCCCATGCCTTGAATGCGTCAAAACACTCATCCTTCCTGGCCAAAAAGAACACCCATTACTTTTACGACTTTTCATGAATGAAAGCTTGTCGGACAAGGACTATGATGGCATGGGACTATACACGTCAGAGTGCACAAGAGAGAGAAGCTCAGTTGCTGCCTTTCTCTTCCTTGTGAATGGAGAGCGGGCTTGCTTCCCTTCGATGCAGCTTCCGCAGGCCGATGCACCGGACTGCTTTACCTTCTTCAGCTGCAGGCCGTGCACCATCTGCTGTATGGAGATGATTGTGCTGAAGCCCAGTTGTCCAAGCCGGCGATGCCACAGGCCAATGTCGTTGTCTCCCACTCTTGCAGCTGCTGCTGAGGCAGCTTCTTCAATGCAATGAAAAGACGGTAGAGGCCATTGTCATTGTCTACCTTTGCAAGCACCTAGCCCATGTATGGTTGATAGCAGGCCAATCATGCACTGGGTTTTGAGTGCACTCTAGTAGTGCGCTCGCACTAGGCAAGGGCACTGAAATTCTAGTGTACTCAAATTGTATATGTACACATCAAGTCTGTACATACACTAGCCCCACGTACATGATCCTCCCATAGGAGTGGGGGTCTAGTTTTCCATAGAGGACGAAATCACGCACAAAGTGTGTTATCAGCGTATTTTTGTATGGGGAACGAGCGCACTGTCCTCATACACTAGCCCCACGCACTGGACCCCCCAAGAGGGGGGAGGGTCATGTTTTCCATGTAAGACAAATTCACGCACTGAGTGCGTGATTAGTGTGTTTTTGTGTGGAGAACGAGCGCACTACCCTCATACACTAGCCCTACGCACTGGACCCCCCCCATAGGAGCGGGGTTCCAGGTTTCCATAGAGGACAAAATCATGCACTGAGTGTGTGATCCGCGTACTCTTGTATGGAGAATGAGCACACTTCCCTCATACACTAGCCCCACGCACTGGACCGCCCCATAAAGGAGGAGGTCCAGTTTTCTACATAAGACAAAATCATGCACTGAGTGCGTGATCAGTGTATTTTTGTGTGGGGAACGGGCGTATTTCCCTCATACACTAGCCCCACGCAATGGATCCCCCCATAGGGGTGGGGATCTAGTTTTCCATTTAGGATAGAATCATACACTCAGTGCGTGATCAGTTTACTTTTGTGGGGGGGACAGGCGCACTCCAATCATACACTAGCCCCACGCACTGGACCCCCCCATAGGGGTGGGGGTCCAGTTTTCCATACAGGAAAAACTCACACATTGAGTGCGTGATCAGTGTACTTTTGTGTGGGGAATAAGCACACTTCCCTCATACACTAGCCCCACGCACTAGACCCCCTCCATAATGGTGGGGATCTAGTTTTCCATTTAAGACAAAATCATGCACTGAGTGTGTGATCACTGTACTTTTGTGTGGAGAACGAGCGCACTACCCTCATACACTAGCCCCACGCACTATACTCCCCCATAGGGGAGGGGGTCCAGTTTTCTATATGGGAAGAAAATGCACTAAGCGCGTGATCGGTGTATTTTTGTGTGGATAATGAGCGCACTGCCCTCAGACACTAGCCCCACGCACGGGACCCCCCCATAGGGGAAGAGGTCCAGTTTTCCATGGAGGATGAAATCATGCACTGAGCTCCTGATCGGTATACTTTTGTGTGGGGAACAAGCGCAATGCACTCATACACTAGCCCCACGTAGTGAACCCCCCCCCCCCCCCCCATTGGGGGGGGGGTCCAGTTTTCCATATAAGATAAAACCATGCACTGAGAGCGTGATCAGTTTGCTTTTGTGTGGGGAACGAGCGCACTACCCTCATACACTAGCCCCACGTAGTGAACCCCCCCCCCCCCCCCCATTGGGGTGGGGGTCCAGTTTTCCATATAAGATAAAACCATGCACTGAGAGCGTGATCAGTTTGGTTTTGTGTGGGGAACGAGTGCACTTCCCTCATACACTAGCCCCACGCACTGGTCCCCCGCACAGGGATGGAGGTTTGTTTTTCTATATAGGATGAAATCATACACTGAGTGCATGATCAGTGTACTTTTGTGTGAAGAATGAGCGCACTGCACTTATACGCAAGCCCGACACGCACAGGAGCCCCCATAGGGGTGGGGGTCGAGATTTCCATATAGGACAAAATCACACACTAGACGGGTGCACTTGAAAACCGGTGCAGAAAAAGGCCCCCATTAACCATACCTCACCTAGCCCGCACATGCTGAAATGGTGTAGCCACCATTCTCAAAGTGGACCTGCAGGCCTTAGGAGACGAGAGAGGAAACAGAGAGGAGGTTAGCTGCCAGTCCCGAAACATGGAGCATCACCTTCAAATGACATTCCACATGCTTCCCATGGACAGAAGCGCAAAGGACAATCTCACCCTCTCCCACCGCCATCTGCACATGATTGTCACCCATGTATCCTCGGCGAGGTTGAATAGCAATATAGACAACAAACCACTCTCGGTGAGTACTCATGCGTTGAGTGGCTCCCGAGTGGATGATCCGGAACAAGGCAGTGTTGGTGAAGACGTACAGGACCCAGATGGTGCTCACAAATCCACTCTCCCAATCAGCAGGGTTAACGGATGCGTCGGACTATTTCTCCGCTCCCGCCCCAGTCGTAAAATCTACCTTCTTCTTCCGGTATTCACGTACTCAATGGCCTGGCTTCTTGCAAGAGTGGCACTTGCCCTTCTTCTTCCCTCCACCTCCGCTACCGTTGGTTGATGCAGCACCACCCCCGTGACTCATGTTGGTGACGAGGGCTATGTCCAGTCTGCTCCCTCCTCCCTCCTTGCGGCACTCCTCCTCGAACAGCAGGCTCTCCTCCACGTCATCAAGTGAGAGCTTGTCGTCACGCTGGTCTAGAGCATCAATGAGAGGAGGGTAGCTGATAGGAAGGCCAGAGAGGATGGTGAGCATGAGAACACGTTCCTTGATTGGGTCCTCAATCACAACAAGCTGATCAGCCAAAGCTTTCACCATGTTAAGATAATCGATCATGGAGCCCGACTCATCCATCTTCATGGTGTGAAATTGAAAAAACAGTTGCATGTTCTTGAGTATAAACTTAGAAGCATAGGTGGACTCATGCTTGTTCTAAACCTCTTTTGGGGTGAGGATGCCAAGGAGTTACTGCCGTTCGGCAAGGTGGAGGTAGATGGTGGTGAGTGCGTGGTCCTGCTTCTCATGGTGGGTACAGGCCTCGACAGCGGAAAGGGAGGACTCAACACAGTCAGTCTCACCCACGTAGCTCCAGAGTCCCTTATCCATCAGCACCACCTTCATGTTGTTGTTCCAGTTGAAAACGTTCTTGCCTTGGAACTTCGCAATGTTGACGCCGACCACCACAGAAGTGGATGTTGCCATGTTTACTGCAACGTTGCCCCACAAACGGCCTCTCTCACACACCAGTGTGAAAGGGATTTCTCAAGGATGAGGCAAGGACTTTTTATAGCTTTGATACCACTGATAAATCTAAGAAAGTCCTCAGGGAGGTGATCAGGCTCACCAAGAGTCGCAAGGCAGGACCGATTGTATGTGAGAGACAAGTTGCAGGTTGCAGATAAAAAAACACGTGAGGTTGTGAAGAGAGTTTGAATGGCTGTTTTGACTCGTGGATGAGAACATACGTTAGAACATCTTTTTAGCAAGCCTACGCATGCCTCATTTGGTTCATGGAGCTGGATGAACCACTCTGTCAAAGTTCACCCCCTAGCACACTCCTAGCCTAGGGGGATGAGCGGCAGTCACACTCTCACACAAGAGAATTACCATCCCTGCCATGTACACAAAAACCTTAACAAAGAACTTCTATGAAGCTCCCTGAAGTTCCTCCAACCTCCTTCATACCTTGAAGGCCGCTCCAAGCCTCCCTGGCGAATAATTCTGGTACTGGTAGTGCAGGAGCCATCACTTGAACGGGACCCACTGCCATAAAACCTTGAAAATCCATGTCTCCCTTGAACGGGCTCCAAATGGAGTTCCGTAAAGTGCTACAGAACCACAAAACCATCCTCTATGCATCTGTTGTGCCGGGTGAGTTTTATCGAGCAACCCACTGTGGTCACTTTTTGGCACCGTATATCCATCAGGTAGGATCAGGATGTAAATGAGGATATTGTCATGAATACGGAATGAAAGATTCTAGCACAGGGCAGAACTCTTTTAGCAATGAAACACTCACTGCCTTTGTCTAAGATGGAAACTGGAACTTCCAAATCATGAAGAGCTCATTCCATGTTTGCACAAAATTAGTATAGTATGATATGATTAAAGTCTAAGATTTTTGTAGATGTTGAGATACTGACAGGTCAAGATCTTAACATGTTTCTCCTTGAATAAGAATGGAAGATTCAGCAAAACATGAACATCAAATTGAGGTTCCAACGCACATGGTGCCTGAACTTGTGCAAAACTGAAATGGCTGTGACATGGAAGTAATGAATGGCAGGTAATTCTCACGCCCTCATAAAAATTTGATCCATCTTGGTGGTTCCACATGACAGCCACTGAAAACAGTCTTCTCACCATGGTGAGCCATGGTGAGGAGACTGACGGACCCTACCATCATAGGCGTGCAGTTCAATCAGAGGAATTTTGGGCTAAGATCAGACTCGTGGGCCAGACTCAGGTGGGCAAGTCCAAGCCGTAGTGGCCGATCTGGCTAATCAGTCCTCTTCTCTATCCAGAATCACTCTTCTAGGCTTGGTTTCACCCTTTTTAGGAGGCCTGCTTCTACTTCTAAGAGTAGAGCCTTTTTTGCTGCCAGATCTAAGCTGTCCTAAGTCTTGTGCATGTGTTTCAGGAATACTTCAAAGACATCGCTGATGTCTGAATGGAGAAAGCTCCTGCAGCTGATTGTGTGACAAGGCTCCAAACGCTTTGTCTGAGTTTCAATCCAGTAATAGCTGGGTTTGAAATCCAAGCAGAAAATTCACATGGATGGATATGAGATGGACCCAAAAAATGCTGCAGCTGGTGTATGCAAAGTCTCAAGATCCCACATTGGTTCGGTACGTCCAAAGATTGGTGTTTGCAGATTTCATGGAGGATGATGCCCTGCACCCGGCTTCTTTTAAAAGTGTAGCAGTTAGGTAGTATGGCATTAGGTCACAGCTATAGAATATCATCTCACCTTCTCTTGTGTTCCTACGGTTTCTTTCACCTTGAGATGTGAATAATGCCGCCTCCTGATCCTAGGGATCTCCTACTGTTAATTCTCCAACTACTATTCCATCAAAAAGAGGCCCCAGGAGGCCCAATCATGCCAAAAAAAAGGAGGTTTTTGGGCTTGGTAGAGTGTTCAGTAACCTGAGCATTCCCAAAAACATTGCGGCAGGTTCCAGCATGACCAAGGAATCCCGCAGCATTGGTATTAAGCCAGAACATGCTTTGACGAGACCGAAAAAATCCAAGGAGGAATGATTAAGCATGGGAAGACACAAACAAGACCTTGCAGCCCTGAGAATTTCCAACATAGCATGCACAAGCCTGATGAATACTAACAGGGATTGAGGAATTCTAAGAGTTTACAAGCAGACTGGAGTAACCCTAAGGGATCCTGAAGAACCCTGAGAGAGAACTGGAGAGATGAGGCAATTTTGATTCATTCCAAGCAAGCTTGAGAAGTCCCACGCAAACTCAGGCCATCATGAGCATAGCCAACCAACCCAATCAAGCCTGATAAATACCAGAAGAGGACCAAGCATTCCAAAGTTATCTGAATCTTTTCCAACAACAATGGAGAAACTCCAAGGGGGCCTGAGAAAGCCCAAGGAGCACCAAGAATCACAAGAGTTTTTCAAAACCTGAAGCCAAAAGAAGGAACCCAAAGCAAGCATAGAACATTTCATGAAGCACAGGGAGTTTGGAGGACATTGGAGGAATCTTGATTTACCAAACCTTGTAGGTGTTTGTGGGAATATATGCAAACATCCATGTGTGAAATAAATGGCATGCACAGCTTTCAAGATGAATGAGCACTGTAGACATTAAGCCACCGCAGATGCTGTAAGGGTTAATGCTCATGCATGAATGGAGAGGATGTGTGCGACCACATGAATGCACAGGATGAAAATCCACAGTTGCTTTTACCATTAGCAATTTGGGAAGTTTTGGCAAAGAAATCTGCCGTAGGTGGGGTGGTAAAATGTTCATTAGTCTGGGGTAACGTGAAGCCTACATGTTGCAGGTTCCAGTGCATGAATTTTGGCGTAGTTGGCCTGGTCCTCTGGCTTCAGAAATGACCAGCTATAGGAAAGTTCCAAAATAGAACAACGTGAGAATCATTTGTAAGGGCCAAACAGCTAGGATACCCATAAAGCGCAAAGTGTGACTCTCATCCTCCCAGCACCGGCAAAAAAAAACTCATAAGACCACTCCAAAATCATGCTCTCTTGGAACATGCGTCACCGGACAAGCCCAAAGAAAGTGCCTGAGGTCATTGCTCCCATGCTAAAATTGCGAGGGAGCGATGACCCCTTTGTTTTTTTTTTTTTTTTTT
>SZWC01003355.1:136942-149450 GCA_023375785.1 Penium margaritaceum | reverse complement strand
GGTGGTGGTGGCGGTGTTCGTGGTGGTGGTGGTGGTCTTGGTGGCAGTGGTGCTAGTGGTAGTTGTGGTGGTAGTTCTGCTGATGTTGATTCTTCCTCTATATGTTTTTTCCAGTTATCCATTGATTTCTTTCCTGGGCATGTTCTCATCTTTTCTCCTCAGCACTGTGCAATACTTCATTTGCCTCAATCCATAGAAAATTTTTGTACTTGTCAAAGAGTTCCCCATCAAACATGATGGCAATGGTGGGCCAGAACTACTGTAGGATGAAAAGAATGAGAGAAGGAGGTGATGTGAGGTAAGGAAGTTGTTTCTACCGCCATACAAGGCCTTGTGAATGTTGTTTAGCCGGACTCAGATGACAAGGGTGATTGAATTGATTGCTCATCCTCTGATGAGGAGAAGGTTCTGAGGATGCAAAAGGAAATCAGGATGATCTGTCTTAAAATCTTAAGACAGCCCTCAGGGAGGTGATCAGGCTCACCAAAAGCCGCTAGGCAGGACCATCTGTATGTGAGAAATAAGTTGCATGTTGCAGAGACAAAAATAGAGATGCGTGTAGAGTTGTTTAGAGAGCATGAATGGCTAGTTTGACTCGTGGATGAGAAAGTACATTATTGCAGATTTCCAACAAGCCAAATTATACCTCAATTAGCGCATGGAGCTGGAAGAACCACTCTGTCAAAGTTAACATCCTAGCACACTCCTAGCCTACTGGGCTGAGCGGCAGTCACACTCTCACACAAGAGAATCACCATCCCTGTCATGGGCACAGCCGGTTATCTTTGTGGGGAGCTTCCTTAAAGCTCCATGAAGGTCCTCTTGCCGCCTTTATACGTTGAAGGCCGTTTCAAGCCTCCCTATCCAATAATCTTGGCCGTCATTGGTGCTAGTAGTGCAGGAGCTGTCACTTGAACCGGACCCATTGCCATCAAACCTTGAAAATCCATATCTCCCTCAAACGGAATCTGAATCAAGTCACGTAAAGTGCTAAGGAAATAGGCAGATATCCTTTATGCATCTGTTGTGCCTGATGGATTTTATCAAGCAGCCCACTTTGGTCACTTTTTGGCACCCTATATCCATCATTCTCCCACTTTGCGAGAAAGAAATCACAGAAATCCACACTGTCCCCTCAGCTGTTGAAAGCAATGTGCTACCAGTGGATTGGTTAGGAAATCTTATAGAAGGGGTAGAATTTGACGTGCACCACCTCCTCTGCCACGAGCTCGCAGACAAAGTGGTAGCGCAGGCCGATGTGCTTGGTACGGACGTAGAACTCTGCGTTTTTTGTGAACGGGATGCCACTCATGTTGTCACAGTAGATGGTCGTTGCTGTTATCTGCTGATGCCCAAGACTTTCCAGCAGCTCATGCAGCCACATTGCTTCCTTTGCTTCTTTGCTCAAAGCAATGTACTCTGCCTTGGTGGAGGAGAGAGCAACACACTCCTGCTTCGTGTTCCTCCAGTTTTTTTTTGCTCCTCCATGCAAAAACACAGAACCACTAGTCGATCTTGTTGTGTCCAGATCTTCCTCCCAATCTGCATCGCTGTAGCCAATGAGGATGGGGCTGTTGTTACTATTGAAGGTGAGGCCAAGGCTGTTGTTGCTGTTAAGGTAGTGCAGCACGTGCTTGACCGCCTCCAAATGAGGCGAACCCGGGTCGGCGCAGAACTTGCTCACTGCTCCCACTGCTTGGTTGATGTCAAGACGCGTGTCGACGGCTGCATACATGATGCTTTCCATGGGGAGCTTGCGTGATGCGCGGCTTCTCTCCCACTTCCAATGGTGTCGCCACCTTCTGTTGCCTCCCATGTTGAAGCGATTCACAGTGTTGCTCATGTAAGTGCTCTGCGACAACTCCAAGGTCTGCTGCTGCCGATCATGCTTCACCTTGAGACCTAGGTAGTAGCTCAGCTCCTCCATGTCCTTCATGTTGAACCTGGCTGCAAGGGACTGCTTAGAATCTACAAGGATAGACTTTAAGCAGGATGATGACCTGGCTTGTGTCCTGTGTGCGCCCATAGACCGCATGATCTGCCTCATTGCGCACAAAACCAAGGCTAGCCAGCTGCTCATCAATCTTGTGGTACCATGCAGGCGGCCCTTGCTTAAGGCCACAGAGTACCTTCACAAGCTTGCACACATGATACTCCTGCCCTTCCACCACATACCCTTCCAACTTCTCCATGTACACATCCTCCTCAAGGTCACCATTCAAAAATGCACACGTCACATCCATCTGGTGCACTTCCCAGTCCATGGCAGCAGCAAGAACAAGGATTACACGGATGGAGGGGAACTTTGTGACGGTTGCAAACGTCTCGTTGTAATCCACACCCTCAGTCTGTGCATACTTCTTTGCAACAAGCCGTACTTTGTACCTGAGCACCATACCATCAGCACCGCGCTTGCACCGGAAGATCCACCTGCAGCTGATCACCTGCCTGCCACATGGAGCTTCCTCAAGAGTCCAGGCCTTGTTCTTCATGAGTGCTTTGTACTCCTTGTCTGCTGCGGCACGCCAATCTGCTGCATTGTTACTGTGCATGGCTTCACTAAATGTCGTTGGGTCGTCTGCGACGGTGAGGAAAAGGAGCTTGAGGTGAGAGGAATCCTATGAAAATGAAAGAATACACAGGTTCAACAGCTCCTCCAGTTGCCTCTGTTTCCTTGGGAGACACTTGGATTGCTACAGCGGCTCCACAGGACCATCTGTACCATGGTTGAGGCGTGCAGACCTCCGTGGCAGCTGTTGCTGCTTGCTTGGCAGCTCTTCCTTGTCTGCATTGGTTGCCGGCTGCTTCGCCTCCTCAGCTCCCTCTGCTACCCTGTCACCACTACCTTCCACTCACTCCTTTGCAGCTGCAGGCTTTTTGGCTCCCACAAGCTCAAGAGGCGGTGCAATCGTGACTGCTTCCAAAGGGCTACATGCCCAACCCCGCATGTCCTCCTTGTATACCACGTCACGTCTGCGGATAATCTTGCGTGCAGCTAGGTTGTAAAGACAGTATCCCATGGTGTCATAGCCGAGGAAGGAAGCCTTCACACCCTTGGCATCCAACTTGTTGTAGTTGGCGACAGGCACATGGACAATGCACAATACCCGAACACCTTTAGGTGCATGATACTTGGCTTGCATCCTGTCTGTGCCTCCTCCAGCATCACCAGAAGCACGTCACGTGTTGGGCTCTAGATGTTCAGGTACACGGCGGTGTTTATTGCCCAGAATATCGGCAGGAGCTTGGCATCCTTGAGCATGTTGTAGACATGCTCCATGAGTATGTGTTTGGTGCACTCAGCCACGGCATTTAGCTACAGTGTTGCGGGTGACATCACCTCATGTCGTATCCCGCAGTTCTTGAGGAAGTAACAGAATTCATTGGAGAGGCACTCGCCTCCGCCGTTGGTGTGAAGCACCTTCAAACGTCTGCCAATCTCATTCTGTGCAGCAGCCACCCATGCCTTGAATGCGTCAAAACACTCATCCTTCCTGGCCAAAAAAGAACACCCATGACTTTTACAACTTTTCATGAATGAAAGCTTGTCGGACAAGGACTCTGATGGCATGGGACCACACATGTCAGAGTGCACAAGAGAGAGAAGCTCAATTGCTGCCTTTCTCTTCCTTGTGAATGGAGAGCGGGCTTGCTTCCCTTTGATGCAGCTTCTGCAGGCCGATGCACCGGACTGCTTGACCTTCTTCAGCTGCAGGCCGCGCACCATCTGCTGCATGGAGATGATTGCCACGAAGCCCAGTTGTCCAAGCCGGTGATGACACAGGCCAATGTCGTTGTCTCCCACTCTTGCAGCTGCTGCTGAGGCAGCTCCCTTCTTCAATGCAATGAAAAGACGGAAGAGGCCATCGTCGTTGTCTACCTTTGCAAGCACCTAGCCCATACATGGTTGATGGCAGGCCAATCACGCACTGGGTTTCGAGTGCGCTTTAGTAGTGCGCTCGCACTAGGCAAGGGCACTGAAATTCTAGTGTACTCAAATTGTGTCTGTACACATCGAGTCTGTACATACACTAGCCCCACGTACATGATCCCCCCATAGGAGTGCGGGTCTAGTTTTCCATAGAGGAAGAAATCACACACTGAGTGCTTTATTAGTGTGTTTTTGTATAGGGAACGAGCGCACTACCCTCATGCACTAGCCCCATGCACTGGACCCCCCAAGAGGGGGGATGGTCCAGTTTTCCATGTAAGACAAATTCACGCACTGAGTGCGTGATTAGTGTATTTTTGTGTGGGGAACGAGTGCACAACCCTCATACACTAGCCCTACGCACTGGACCCCCCCCATAGGGGCTGGGTTTGAGTTTTCCATAGAGGACAAAATCACGCACTGAGTGCATGATCGGTGTCCTTTTGTATGGAGAATGAGCACACTTCCCTCATAGACTAGCCCCACGCACTGGACCCCCCCATAAAGGAGGAGGTCTAGTTTTCCATATAAGACAAAATCATGCATTGAGTACTTGATCAGTGTCTTTTTGTGTGGGGAACTGGTGCATTTCCCTCATACACTAGCCCCACGCAATGGATCCCCCCATAGGGGTGGGGATCTAGTTTTCCACTTAGGATAGAATCATACACTCAGTGCGTGATCAGTTTAAATTTGTGGGGGGAATAGGCACACTCCACTCATACACTAGCACCATGCACTGGACCCCCCCATAGGGATGGGGGTCTAGTTTTCCATATAGGACAAAATCACACATTGAGTGCGTGATCAGTGTACTTCTATGTGGGGAACAAGCACACTTCCCTCATACACTAGCCCCACACACTAGACCCCCTCCATATTGGTGGGGATCTAGTTTTCCATTTAGGACAAAATCATGCACTGAGTACGTGATCAGTGTAGTTTTGTGTGGGGAATGAGCGCACTGCCCTCATACACTAGCCCCACATACCAGACTCCCCCATAGGGGAGGGGGTCTTGTTTTCCATGTGGGAAAAAATTACACACTAAGCGCGTGATCGGTGTATTTTTGTGTGGGGAATGAGCGCACTACCCTCAAACACTAGCCCCACGCACTGGACTCCCCCATAGGGGAGGAGGTCCAGTTTTCCATAGAGGATGAAATCACACACTGAGTTCGTGATAAGTATACTTTTGTGTGGGGAACAAGCGCACTGCATTCATACACTAGCCCCGTGCACTGGACCCCCCCCCCGATTGGGGTGGCGGTCCAGTTTTCCATATAAGATAAACCATGCACTGAGAGCGTGATCAGTTTGGTTTTGTGTGGGGAACGAGTGCACTTCCCTCATTCACTAGCCCAACGCACTGGTCCCACGCACGGGGATGGAGGTGTGTTTTTCTATATAGGATGGAATCATGCACTGAGTCCATGATCAGTGTACATTTGTGTGGAGAATGAGTGCACTGCACTTATACGCTAGCCCAACACGCACAGGAGCCCCCATATGGGTGGGGGTCAAGATTTCCATATAGGAAAAAATCACACACTAGACGGGTGCACTTGAAAACCGGTGCAGAAAAAGGCCCCCATTAACCATACCTCACCTGGCCCGCACATGCTGAGATGGCGTAGCCACCATTCTCAAAGTGGACCAGCAGGCCTTAGGAGATGAGAGAGGAAACAGAGAGGAGGTTAGCTGCCAGCCCCAAAACATGGAGCATCGCCTTCAAATGACGTTCCATGTGCTTCCCATGGACAGAAGCGCAAAGGAAAATCTCACCCTCTCCCACCGCCATCTGCACATGATTGTCACCCATGTATCCTCGGCAAAGTTCAATAGCAATATAGACAACAAACGGCTCCCGGTGAGTGCTCATGCATTGAGTGGCTCCCAAGTGGATGATCCGGAACAAGGCACTGTTGGTGGAGATGTACAGGACCCAGATGGTGCTCACAAATCCACTCTCCCAATCAGCAGTGTTAACGGATGCGTCGGACTGTTTCTCCGCTCCCACCCCAGCCGTAAAGTCTGCTTTCTTCTTCTGGTATTCACGTACCCAATGGCCTGGCTTCTTGCAGGAGTGGCACTTGCCCTTCTTCCCTCCACCTCTGCTACCGTTGGTTGATGCAGCACTATGTCATGTCATGTTGGTGATGAGGGCTACGTCCAGTCTACTCCCTCCTCCCTCCTTGCGGCGCTCCTCCTCGAACAGCAGGCTCTCCTCCACGTCATCAAGTGAGAGATTGTCGCCATGCTGGTCTAGAGCAACAATGAGAGGAGGGTAGCTGATAGGAAGGCCAGAGAGGATGGTGAGCATGAGAAAACGTTCCTTGATTGGGTCCTGAATCACAACAAGATGATCAGCCAAAGATTTCACCATGTTGAGATAATGGATCATGGAGCCGGACTCATCCATCTTCATGTTGTGAAATTGAAAAAACAGCTGCATGTTCATGAGGATCAACTTAGATGCATAGGTGGACTCAAGCTTGTTCTAAACCTCTTTTGGGGTGAGGATGCCACGGAGTTACTGCCGCTCGGAAAGGTGGAGGTAGATGGTGGTGAGTGCGTGGTCCTGCTTCTCGTGGTGGGTACATGCCTCGACAGCGGAAAGGGAGGACTCAACACAGTGAGCCTCACCCACGTGGCTCCAGAGTTCCTTATCCATCAGCACCACCTTCATGTTGTTGCTCCAGTTGAAGAAGTTTTTGCCTTTGAACTTGGCAATGTTGACGTCGACCACCACAGAAGTGGATGTTGCCATGTTTACTGCAACGTTGCCCCACAAACGGCCTCTCTCACACACCATTGTGAAAGGGATTTGTCAAGGATGAGGCAAGGCCTTGTTCTAGCTTTGATACCACTGATAAAATCTTAGAAATTCCTCAGGGAGGTGATTAGACTCACCAAGAGCCGCAAGACAGAACCAATTGTATGTGAGAGACAAGTTGCAGGTTGTAGATAAAAACATATGTGAAGTTGTGACGAGAGTGTGAATGGCTGGTTTGACTCGTGGATGAAAAAATAGGTAGAACATCTTTTTAAAAAGCCTAAGCATGCCTCATTTGCTTCATGGAGCTGGATGAACCACTCTGTCAAAGTTCACCTCCTAGCACACTCCTAGCCTAGGGGGATGAGCGGTAGTCACACTCTCACACAAGATAATTACCATCCCTGCCATGTGCACACAAACCTTAATAAAGAACTTCCTTGAAGCTTCCTGAAGTTCCTCCAACCTCCTTTATACTTTGAAGGCCGCTCCAAGCCTCCCTGGCAAATAAATCTGGCCATCATTGGTGCTGGTAGTGCAGGGGCCATCACTTGAACGGGACCCACTGCCATCAAACCTTGAAAATCCATATCTCCCCTGGACGGGCTCCAAATGGAGTGCCGTAAAGTGCTTCAGAACCAGGAAGACATCCTCTATGCATCTGTTGTGCCTGGTGAGTTTTATCCAGCAACCCACTCTGGTCACTTTTTGGCACCGTATATCCATCAAGTATGATCAGGACGTAAATGAGGATAATGTCATGAATACGGAATGAAAGGTTCTAGCACAGGGCAGAATTATTTTAGCAATGAAATACTCACTGCCTTTGTCTAAGATGGAAACTGGAACTTCCAAATCATGAAGAGCTCATTCTATGTTTGACAAAATTAGTACAGTATGATATGATTAAAGTCTAAGATTTTTGTAGATGTTGAGATATTGACAGGTCAAGATCTTAACATGTTTCTCCTTGAATAAGAATGGAAGATTCAGCAAAACATGAACATCAAATTGAGGTTCCAACGCACATGGTTCCTGAACTTTTGCAAAACTGAAATGGCTGTAACATAGAAGTAATGAATGGCAGGTAATTCTCACGCCCTTATAAGATTTTAATCCAACTTGGTGGTTCCACATGACATCCACTAAAAACAGTGAAATGGTGAGCCGTGGTGAGGAGACTCACGGACCCTACCATCATAGGCGTGCAGTTCTATCAGAGGAATTGCGAAACTGAAATTGTGGGCTAAGATCAGACTCGTGGGCCAGACTCAGGTGGGCAAGTCCAAGCCGTAGTGGCCGATCTGGCTAATCAGTCCTTTCTCTATCCAGAATCACTTTTCTAGGCTTGGTTTCACCCTTTTTTGGAGGCCTGCTTCTACTTCTAAGAGTAGAGCCTTTTATGCTGCCAGATCTAAGCTGTCCTAAGTCTTGTGCATGTGTTGCAGGAAGATTTCAAAGACATCGCTGATGTCTGAATGGAGGAAGCTCCTGCAGCTGATTGTGTGACAAGGCTGCAAACGCTTTGTCTGAGTTTCAATCCAGTAATAGCTGGGATTGAAATCCAAGCAGACACTTCACATGGATGGATATGAGATGGACCCAAGAAATGATGCAGATGGTGTATGCAAAGTCTCAAGATCCCACATTGGTTTGGTACGTCTGAGAATTTGTGTTTGCAGATTTTACGGAGGATGATGCCCTGCACCCGGCTTCTTTTTAAAGTCTAGCGGTTTGGTAGTACCGTAGTGATTTGTACATTCCCTCAAAATAAATATTTTTCATTCGCCTATGCTCACACCTGAAACTATGAGTCATTTGGGGGAATCATCCCCATAATTCTGTCCATGTGGGTTTGCTACACAAGTTTTGTTGTGATGGTTGTGCCATGGGTGAATCATTTCCAAAGTTATTGAGTCATGAATTCTGTAGTGAAAATTGTTTCTTCCAAAAACTCTCATATCAACAAACATCTAGGCCTCATCATCATGAACCTAAAGTACAATGTCATCTTCAGGTTCTACCACTTCACTAAACAGTTTTTTTGAGGGGTCCATTGGCTCCTCAACTGCCCCATCACAAAAGCTTTCATCAAGTACACAGGAAAAGTCACATCTCGTCCAGGCCTTTTTGATGGTTTCACCCATGGCCTTCAAGCATAGCCATGAGTTCCAAGCCAAAGTGAGGCTCACATTTTTCGTCTTCGCCATGTTCAGCTGCACCTTACCTTTGCCGCCATTTTTCATGTCGTTGAGAACTTGTCTTGTGTACCGTTCTGTGAACTGTGCCCGAATGTTGGCTTTAAGTGGGCGTTGCAACCCCACATCTGCCGGTTGTGCTACGGATGTACAACCCGCTGGCACAAACAGCAATTTGATGTACGGGTAGTGTTTCTTGAGGAAATCCTGAAAATCACTAGAAGTGTGTGGACGCCATGCGTCCACAAGAAGGATGAGTTTCTGTGAGCCAAAGACCTTACCGTGCTCGTCACATTGTCGCTTGTACCACGGATGAAGGAAAAGTGTGACCCAGTCCCTAGTGGTTTGGGCATTCTCCCAGTGCGTTTTTGTTTGCGTGAGATGAAAGTGGTGCGCTGCCTTAACAATGCGGGAGTCCGCATTGTCCGGTTGGCTACGTGATGTTGTCCCAACAAAAATGAGCTGAAGGGGCAAGAGGTCACCACCAATAGTGGAGGCAACGACGGCGGTAAACTGCCGCTTGTCGTCAAGCCCACGAATTGCCACTTCTTTTGCACCGACAGGTGCGTATGTTTGGTCGCCTGCAAAAAAGAAAAGGTTTCAGTGGTCAGAGAAGTTTTCCATGGAAAACAATGGACAAGATTCTCTGGAGTATGGAGCCATACCTGTGGGGACAAGGTTCACTCCTGTGTGCTCGGCGTTCACAAGAAAATGCGGGTCCACATTGTGCATGCGCATTAGCGCGGCCACTCTTTTCAGCATGGGCTCCCGAAGCTCCTCCCAATTTTCTGGGAGTTTCTGGGCCACTGTTGTGCCACAACGGAAACGTCACTTGATGGTGTTTCACACAAACCGCCTGATCCATGGCCTTGAAAATGTCATGGTGCCTCCGTTCTCCTTCAGTTCTGAGGGGTGGTGCTCTAAGGTGAGGCCATGGAACACACCCTGAATGCTCCCTGAAGTGAGAGGTGTCCCAGCCTCACGAAGTTCCTCCAAGAGGTTGCGGAAAACGGATTCCATTTCTGGGTGGCGTTTAAGAAAGCTCTCGTTTCCTTGGTGGCCATGCTTGCGCTTTGAAGTGGAACCCTGGATCTTGAGTGGGATAACTTCTTTTACCAGATTCTGGAATTTGGGAAGGAGATCTGTGGTGCCGGGCCTGTACCACCCACGAACCGTTGATGGAGCAAGCTGATCATACACACAGGTTCCACCCGCCTCCCTGAAGGTTGCTCGCAAGGTTTTGATGGCACCGAAGGCATTTCCTGTGGCCACCATGGCACTGTGAATGCGTTGGAGATGACCATGTCCGATCCAGTTGACGTATCGGGCTCTCTTGCGCTTGTTGCATGCTTCGCTCACGGATACAGCCGTTGTAGAAGTGCCCTGCTGTGCTGATGGGCCGTCGGCAGGTGGAAATCGCGTTTTTATGCGAGGGCAGTCGTTACCGGAGCACCGGAGTCCCCCATTGTCAGGGGGCTCCCCCCATTGACCTTGGAACCATGACCGATGGCTCGTGATGCGAGGAGAAGAGGCAGGCGAGAGCCGAATGACGTGACTGAGGCAAACCCATCTCTGATGGAAATCGTGCACAATGCTCTGCGAATCTGGATTGCGTGGCTGCATATGCCTCCTCGTCGCTGATGCGCCAGAAGCCAAAGTTCAGGAGTGACTGCATTTTGCTGAGTGGGGAATGGTTGCTAGCGAGATCACGGGCAGGAGAACTGCAACATTTGGGCGCACGCTCTAGGCCGTGGAGAGAGAGGGAATCTTTCTCTGCTTGTTGAAGCACTTGCAGCAATGTGCACTTTCAAGCGAGTGCTGGAAAGTGCACGTCAGCGCTGCATGCTGTTTCCTCAATCGTGATTGGATGTAAACTTGCCGTCAATCACTTTGCGATTGACGGCAAGCTGTTCACTCGGAGGCTTCGCGAAGCATCTGCCGCGCTGTTTGGCAAATCAAACTTCCTCACCTGGATTCGATGAACCACGCGTTGGCCTGCACACTCTGAGACGTGAACCCTACATAGCCACGTGGGCGAATGTAAGAATCAGACCTTTAAAGGAGTGTGCAATGGGAGAATCACCTTCAATATTACATAAGTGCAAAAACTGGGCGAAAATGGAGATCACATAACTAGGTGAAAAAATATGAGCGAAAATACAAATCACTACGGTATGGCTATAGGTCACAGCTATAGAATATCATCTCACCTTCTCTTGTGTTCCTATGGTTTCTTTCACCTTCAGATGTGAATAATGCCGCTTCCTGATCCTAGGGATCTCCTACTGTTAATTCTCCAACTACTAAGGCTACCCTTCTTGCCGCAATCTTTTTGATTCCATCAAAAAGAGGCCCCAGGAGGCCCAATCATGCCAAAAAAGAAAATGTTTTGGGCTTGGTCGAGTGTTCGGTAACCTGAGCATTCCCAAAAGTATTGCGGCAGGTTCCAGCATGACCAAGGAATCCCGCAGCATTGGTATTAAGCCAGAACATGCTTTGACGAGACCGAGAAAGTCCAAGGAGGACTGATTAAGCATGGGAAGACACAAACAAGACCTTGAAGCCCTGAGAATTTCCAACATAGCATGCACAAGCCTGATGAATACTAACAGGGATTGAGGAATTCTAAGAGTTTACAAGCAGACTGGAGCAACCCTAAGGGATCCTGAAGAACCCTGAGAGAGAACTGGAGAAATGAGGCAATTTTGAATCATTCCAAGCAAGCTTGAGAAATCCCACGCAAACTCAGGCCATCATGGGCATAGCCAATCAACCCAATCAAGCCTGATAAACACCAGAAGAGGACCAAACATTCCAAAGTTATCTGAATCTTTTCCAAGAACAATGGAGAAACTCCAAAAGGGCCTGAGAAAGCCCAAGGAGCACCAAGAATCACAAGAGTTTTTCAAAGCCTGAAGCCAAAAGAAGGAACCCAAAGCAAGCATAGAACATTTCATGAAGCACAGGGAGTTTGGAGGACATTGGAGGAATCTTGATTTACCAAACCTTGTAGGTGTTTGTGGGAATATATGCAAACATCCATGTGTGAAATAAATGGCATGCACAGCTTTCAAGATGAATGAGCACTGAAGATTTTAATCCACCGCAGATGCTGTAAGGGTTAATGCTCATGCATGAATGGAGAGGATGTGTGTGACCACATGAATGCACAGGATGAAAATCCACAGTTGCTGTTACCATTAGCAATTTGGGAAGTTTTGGCAAAGTAATCTGCCGTATGTGGGGAGGTAAAATGTTCATTAGTCTGGGGTAACGTGAAGCCTACATGTTGCAGGTTCCAGTGCATGAATTTTGGCGTAGTTGGCCTGGTCCTCTGGCTTCAGAAATGACCAGCTATAGGAAAGTTCCAAAATAGAACAACGTGAAAAACATTTTTAAGGGCCAAACAGCTAGGATACCCATAAAGCGTGAAGTGTGACTCTCGTCCTCCCAGCACCGGCAAAAAAAAACTCATAAGACCACTCCAAAATCATGCTCTCTTGGAACATGCGTCACCGGACAAGCCCAAAGAAAGCGCCTGAGGTCATTGCTCCCATGCTAAAAATGCGAGGGAGCGATGACCCCCTTTTTTTTTTTTTTTCAA
>SZWC01003355.1:109656-133718 GCA_023375785.1 Penium margaritaceum | reverse complement strand
GGGGGGGGGGGGGGGGGGTGGGGGAGACGGCGGGGGGGGGGAGAAGGATGCGCTTTCTTCACGATTCTTGCGGGTCCACAGACGCTGCGCGTCGCGCAGCGTCTCGAGGCGGACGACCTCGGCGTTGCGAGTCTGCGGTACTGCTCATTAGTAGAAACATCTGCTCTGCAGATGCATCTGCCACAGGGTCTCCGCCCTGCAGCCCGGAGACCCTGTGGCAGATGATTGATACTAATGACATGCGACGACACAGGAAAAGGGAACATTATTAGGCACCTCCGCGCACCTGACGTGGACGGCGGTTAGAGGCTATCCGATCAGCACTTTTTGACGTAACTCAGATCCAGCAAGCTGGCCGAATCTATCCCTACGGTAGGAGACAAAAGATGGGATCGCAGGCTGTACGGAAGGAAATTGTGTGAAATTTCGAATTGAAATGGCCCGTCGAATCTTCCGAACGTTACGTTCCCCCAAACAACGATCCAGAAACACTCCCGAACGATGCTTTTCTCGGAAGCGTGAAAGGCGACTGCACGTAAAGCATGACAATATTTCTTGTCGCACTGCGGTGTGGCACGGAAGTCGTTACACCTCCAACCGACGATTCAACTAATCGGATGAACCGAATCGGGATGTAGCTTACTAATAACATCCTTCACTTCATTTCGTGCCTCGTTTAGGGAGCCACGCCCAAATGCATTGCTTCTTCTTCGTGAGACATGATCGAGACATTCGCCTATGGACACGATCATAGAAAACAAAAACGCTCTCCTGCTCCAGGAGGATGAAACGCTTGTTCCAAAATAGAACCAATACAAGTGAGTTTTGAATCAGAGAACATCATAATGTCCTTCTCGTGTCACAGAAATTCGAACATGCTCTGTGTCACAGAACGGAATGATATGTTTTTTGTGACACAGAGATGAGAACATGCTTTCCGTGACACAAGTAGCAAACTCCGACTCAAAGACGTAAGGGTTCATGAAACTCCTGAGTCCCAAAAGTGTGTTGATGATGTTCTGTAGCCCATAAATGCTTGGCTTGACACTGACTATACTTCTACGGGGTCACGGAACGACCAAATTATATTTCGTCTGTAATTTTCACGTCAGTGTTCCGGTATGTGTACAAAACAGTTTCATCATAGTTTTGTATCCCGAAAACAACACCGATAGGTTCTGTTTCTCTAACGTAACCCTAGTCGACGTTCTCTGTGCACCCTCGAATTTGCAACGCAGTGTTTTGGAACAGCTTTGCGACCCGGGAATGTCTGCGAATTTCCATCTTTGTGCGGTACACCAGAAAGACATGAAAGGACTTTTGTATTTTATCGGAAACCCAACAATACTCTGTGTTCAATATCGACACCACTATAACATCTTCTATCATCACGGAAGAACTACCATTGTTTATGATCCTAAGAAGGCGACTCGACAGCGGACAGATTAAATGCTGACGTGGCACATCGCTATCGTTCATATGTCTTTTGAGATACCGCAAAGGCAACAAATGTTTTGTTCTTAACACATGGAGCTCGTTATGGGTTCCAAAACTACAGAACGCATGGACACCACTACGTATTCGTCACGGAACAACACAATTATTTTGGATTCCCAAAAGGTAACTCTACATCGAACGGAGAACATGCTGACGTGTCACGTCGCCAGAGGTTATATGTCTATTGAGATACAGAAGAGTAGATGAACGTTTTGTTTTGGACACATGGGGCTCGGTATGAGTTTCGTATCTCATAACACGTAGAAAGCATGACGTGCTTGACACGAAACACTACCATTGGTTTTTGATTCAGGAAACGCGACTCGGTCCCTGAAGGATAGAATGCTTACGTTTCGTGTTGACAGGCTTCATATGACTTTTGAGATACATTAATTGGAAAAAGCCTTCTAGCAACATGGCGCTCGACATGCGTTTCAGATTCCCAGAACGCATAAAGTGCCCGACGTATTTGTCACGTAACATAACAACTGCCTTCCGGTCAACAGAAAACAAAACCCTTGTTATCGTTCAGAGAACGAAACATCAAACATGGTGTTTAGCTGTCCTGGACGCAACTCAGGTTCGGCTCGTCGAAACCCTAGGATTGCTCGGGGTACTTCTTTTGGCATAGGGTCATTTAATCCAATACGTTCACTATTATCCGGTTGATGTCGGGTGAGCACTATGCGCTCTCCCAATTGGTTGATGACGAGCGTAGCGGAGACCTTATTAGGTCTCCTCGAAGACGACCTCTGCGTGCGTGCATATAGTGAAGGAGGTCCTTCCTCTTCGGTCCTCACCGACGGCGTAGGCGCCGGAGTCTCCATGCACCCCCAGAAAACTACTACAACTCTGCTTTGCCGCATGACGGCCTAGGAACCGCAGGCTTCCCCACCCATATGTTTGACACACGAATATGCAGCACTTCGCAGTGTTTTAACGCGCATCAGCTACCGCCGCGGGACCAAGAATTCGGCGCAACGGCGCACTTCGTGCAGTCGGAGGTGCTGTAGCATCATGCGCAGCAAAATCAGCCTGCCTCGTTCTACCAACCATCTGGAGTGAATGCGCCGAATGACAACTCGTAGCCGCAGCAGCAGTAGTAGGAATGCCTCCAGCCCGACCATTCTCAGCAATAGCAGTCCCGTACCCCGCCGGCGGAGTCTCGTGACGCGGACGCAGGTCTAGACTTCATTGAAATCCGTTTCATCGACCCGTCGCTTGGTAAGTTCCTGTGTGTCTCTTTTTTAACGCCGTGTTTTCTTAAGTAACTTACCAACTCAATATGGTCATGGATACCTTGACAAGTTCCGCGTAAAAGCTGTCAAGTGGTTTGAGGACAATCGGACAAAAAATATGTGCATCGGCCGACAACACTAGAAGACTGGAATTGGCTTGAAAAAGAGGTTGAATGCCGGGTGTTATACTGAGTTTTTGTTTAAGAAAACGCACTGGTCTAGTGAGTTTCGTGCAACTTGGTGGCTGCTTCTGCAAGCCTGGTCAGCTCAATCTCGTGTTTGTCGTTGTTCACGTGCAACCGGTCGCGCAAAGGACTCTGAGTTTACCCTAGATCTTGAACAGTTCTTCCAGCAATATTGGGTGAATCTAAACCCACATGCAACGGACAAGTCTTTCACCGAGTTTATGATCCAAGTTGGCACATGTGAAGAGCAAAACAGGCCGTTGTACAAGACATACAGAGGCGGTGCCGTTTTGGTCTCTGGCATGGTGGTACCGGCCAGTAAGTCTCCGTGTCTTTTGCTCAACTTGTCAGCACATTATGTCGTACGTATTCTCACTACTTCTTTTGCATGTGCAGGGAAAGCAAAGTGGAAAGAGGCAGCAAGAAACTCATGAGCACGGAATTACTGAGTGGGAGGGGGGTATGCGCTCACTTGATGCATGGCTACGCTCGAAGCTCTCTTTGTACTCCCGGGATCTCCGGTGAGTGTTTGATCAAGATGATCACACCCAGCAGTAGAGCAGGGCTACGTGCATGCACCGTATTTTACACCAACTAACTATGATGTGCCATTTGTGAGCACATAATTCTTCAACTGGAGGGGGTACACGCTCACTACATGTGTGGCTGTGCTCGCACCTCCTGATGCATTCCCAGGAGCTCCGATGAGTGTTTCAGCGAGATAATTATAACTGGCAGTAGAGTACAACCACTTGCACACACCGCATTTTATGCCACGCAATTTTGACGAGCCATTTGTGAGTATAAAATACTTCAGCGGGGGGGATGGGGTACGAGCTCACTACGTGCATGGCTCTGCTCGTAGCTCCCGATGCACTCCCAGGAGCTCCGGTGAGTGTTTCATCAAGATGATAATATCTACTAGTAGAATACAACCACCTACACACACCGCATTATATGCCATGCAATTCTGACGAGTCACTTTATGAGTACAAAATTCTGCAGGCAAGGGGGAGGTACACTCTTAATATATACATGGCTACGCTCGCAACTCTTGACATACTCCTGGACGCTCCGATGAGTGTTTCATTGAGATGATCACACCCGGTCATAGAGCACGACCACTTACACGTGCCGTATTTTATGCCAAGCAATTCTGATGTGCCATTTGTGAGCACTGAATTCTTGAGGGGAGAGGAGGGGAACGCGCTCACTGTGTGCGTGGCTTTGCTCCCTCCTCTCGACGCACTCCCCAGAGCTCCAGTGAGTTTTTTATTGTGATGATCACACCTAGCAGTAGAGCACAACCACGTGCACGTGTCACATTTTACGCCACGTAATTTTGATGTGCCATTTCTGAGCACGTATTTCTTCAGCGCGGGGAGGTGGGCACTCAATATGTGAGTGGTTGCGCTCGTAGCTCCCGACGCACTCCCGGGAGTTCCAGTGAGTGTTTCATCAAGATGATCACACTCGAGGGTGGAGCACGACCACCTGCACGTGCCACATTTTACGCCACGCAATTCTCACTTGCGATTTGTGAGCACCAAATTCTTGAGTTGGGAGAGGGATACACGCTCTGTGCATGCGTGGCTGCACTCTCAACTCCTTACGCACTCTTGGCAGCTCCGTTGTGTATTTCATCAAGATGATCTTACCTGGAAGTAGAGCAAGACCACCTGCACATGTCGCATTTTACGCCACACAATTCCGACGTGCCATTTGTGAGCACGGTATTCTTGAACTGGGAGGTACACACTCACTGGGTGCGTGGCTGTGGTCACAGCCCCCGACGCACTCTCGAGAGCTCCGGTGAGTGTTTCATCAAGATCATCACATGCAATAGTAAAACACGACCACCATCACGTGCTGCATTTTACGCCACACAATTATGATGTGTC
This sequence comes from Penium margaritaceum, assembly GCA_023375785.1. Classification (NCBI taxonomy): domain Eukaryota; kingdom Viridiplantae; phylum Streptophyta; class Zygnematophyceae; order Desmidiales; family Peniaceae; genus Penium; species Penium margaritaceum. Next base: position 128,897 of record SZWC01003355.1, on the reverse strand, counting down.
ATTTGTGAGCACGGAATTCTTCAACAGGGGGGGAGGTACGCACTTACTACATGCGTGGCTGCGCTCGCACCTCCCGACGCACTCCCAAAAGCTATGGGAAGTGATTTATCAAGATGATCACACCTGAAAGTAGAGCATGACCACCTACACGCTCCATTTTTATGCCACATATTTCTAATGTGCAATTTGTGAGCACCAAATTCTTGAAGGTGGGGGGGAGGAGGGATACGCACTCAGTGCGTGTGTGGCTGCGCTCGTAGCTCCCGACGCACTCACGTGATATCCATTGAGTGTTTTATCAATGTGATCACATATGGCCGTAGAGCACAACCACCTGCACGCGCCGCATCTTACGCCACGCAATTCTCGCGTGCCATTTGTGAGCACGGAATTCTTGAGCCATGAGGGAGGGTACGGACTCACTCTATACGTGGCTGTGCTTTCAGCTCCTGACGCACTCCCGGGAGCTCTGATTAGTGTTTCATTAAAGATTATCACACCTAGCAGTAAAGCACAACCACCTGCATGTGTCGCATTTTACGCCACGCAATTCTGACGTGCCATTTGGGAGCACAGAATTCTTGAATGGTGGACGGGGGTACGCGCTCACTACATGCGTGGTTGTATTCAAAGCTCTCCACACACTCTCGAGAGATTCGGTGAGTGTTTTATCGAGATGATTACACCTGGCACTAGAGTAAAACAACCTGTACGTACATTATTTTACGCCATGTTCTGATGCAGCACTTATGAGCACGGAATTCTTGATGGGGAGGGAGGGGTATGCGCTCACTACGTGTGTGGCTGCGCTCGCAGCTCTTGACGCACTCTCGAGGGCTCCAGTGAGTTTTTCATCTAGATGATCACACCCAGCGATAGAACACAACCACGTTATCGTGCCTCATTTTACGCCACGTGATTCTGACGTGCCATTTGTGAGCATGGAATTCTTGAGGAGGGAGGGGGTACACGCTCAATGAGTGTGTGGCTGCTCTTGCAGCTCCCGACGCACTCTTGAGAGCTCTAGTGAGTGTTTTATCGAGATGATCACACCCGCTAGTAGATCATGACCACCTACATGTGCCACATTTTACAACACACTATTTTAATGTACAATTTGTGAGCACAAAATCCTTGAGCAAGGGGGGGTATTTGCTCAGTGCTTGCGTGGCTGTGCTCGCAGTTCCTAACACACTCTCGGGAGATCCAGTGAGTGTTTAATCAAGATGATCACACCTGGCAGTAAAGCACGACCACCTGCACGCATCGCATTTTTTTCTATGTAATTCTAACATGAAATTTGTGAGCACCAAATTCTTAAGCAAGGGGGAGGGGTATGTGCTCACTGTGTACATGGGTGCACTCATAACTCCCGACGCACTCTCGAGATCTCTGGTGAGTGTTTCATCAAGATGATAACATGCGGTAGTAGAGCAAAACCACCTACATGTGCTGTATTTTACGCCACGCAATTCAAACATGCAATTTTTTAGCACCAAATTCTTGATCGGGGAGGGGATAGGGACTAACTGCGTGCGTGGCTCTGCTCACAGCTCCAGACGCAATCTCCGCAGCTTCGATGACTGTTTCATTGAGATGATCACATCCAGCAGTAGAGTACAACCACCTGCATGTGCCGCATATTACGCCAAGCAATTCTTACGTGCCATTTGTGAGCATGAAATTCTTGAGCCGGGAATGGGGGGTATGTGCTCATTCCACATACCCCCCATCGTGGCTATACTAGCAACTCCTGACGCACTCCTTGGAGCTCCGGTGAGTGTTTCATTCGTATAATCATAGCCGGCAATAAAACACAACCATGTGCATGTGCCCCAATTTACGCCACACAATTCTGACATGCCATTTGTGAGCACGAAATGCTTGAGCGGGGAGGGGTTACGCGCTCATCGCGTACGTGGCTATGCTCGTAGCTCTCGACGCACTCCCGAGAGCTCCGTTGAGTGTTTCATCAAGATGATCACACCCGCCAGTAGACTACGACCACCTGCATGTGTCGCATTTCACGCTACACAATGCTGACATGCCATTTGTGAGCACGTAATTCTTCATTAAGGGAGGGAAGGTATGCGCTCACTCCGTCCATGTTGCGCTCGTATTTCCTGACGCACTCCCGGGAGCTCTAGTGAGTGTTTCATCAATATGATCACACACCGGTAGAGCACAACCACCTCCATGTGTCACATTTTACGTCACACAATTCTAACATATAATTTGTGAGTACAGAATTCTTGAGGGGGGGCGGAGGCGGGTATGTGCTCACTATGTGTATGGCTGCACTCGTAGCTCCCGACGCACTCCCGTGAGCTCTGGTGAGTGTTTCATCAAGATGATCACACCCAGAAGTAGAACACAACGAACTGCACGCGTTGCATTTTACGCCTTCCAATTCTGATGAGCCATTTATGAGCACGGAATTCTTCAGCGGGGGGGTACGCCCTCACTGCGTGCATGGCTGCACTTGTAGCTTCAAACACAATCCCAAGACCTACGGTGAGTGTTTCATCAAGATGATCACATTCAGCACATGAGCACAATCACCTGCACGCGTTGCATTTTATGCCACGCAATTTCGACGTGCCATTTGTGAGCACGAAATTCTTGAGCTGGGATGGTACGCACTTAGTGCGTACGTGGCTGCGCTCGCAGCTCGTGACACACTCCCGGGACCTCCGGTGAGTGCTTCATCAAGATGATCACATCCAGCAGTAGAGCAGAACCACCTACACACGTCGTAATTTACGCCACAAAATTCTGACATGCCATTTCTGAGCACAGAATTCTTCAGCGAAGGGGGGGTACACGCTCACTACGATGATGGTTGCCCTCGCAGATCCCGACCCACACCTGGGAGCTCTGGTGAGTGTTTCATTGAGATGATCTCACCCGGCAGTAGAGTAGGACCACCTATGCAAGCCGCATTTTACGCCACGCAATTTTGACGTGCCATTTGTGACCACGGAATTCTTGAGCGGGGAGGGGGGTAACGCGCTCACTACGTGCATGGCTGTGTTTGTAGCTTCTGACGCACTCTGGGAGCTCCAATGAGTATTTCATCAAGATGATCAAACCCGGTAGTAAAACACAACCACTTACATGCATCGTATTTTACACCACGCAATTCCGACGTGCCATTTGTGAGCACGAAATTCTTACATAGAGGGGGGTACGCGCTCACTATGTGCGTGGCTGCGCTCGTAGCACTCGACGTACTCTCGGGTACTCCAGTGAGTGTTTGATCAAAGTGATCACACCCGGCAGTTGAGCAAGACCACTTGCACACGCCGTACTTTACGCCACGCAATTTTGACATGCCATTTGCGAGCACAAAATTCTTGAGCGAGAGGGGGGGTACGGGCTCACTACGTGTGTGGCTGCGCTTGCAGCTCCCGACGCACTCCTGGGAGCTCCAATGAGTGTTTCATCAAGATGATCACACCTGGCAGTAGAGCATGATCATTTACTCGTGCCGCATTTTATGCCATGCAATTCTGACTTGCCATTTATGATCAAGCAATTCTTGAGCGGAGCGGGGGTACACGCTCACTTCATGCATGGCTGCGCTCACAACTCCCGACGCACTCCCAAGAGTTTCGGTGAGTGTTTTACCTAGATGAGCACAGCCGACAGTAAAGCACAACCACATGCATGTGTTGTATATTACGCCAAGTAATTCTGACATGCCATTTGTGAGTACGGGAATCTTGAGCAAGGCGAAGGTACGCGCTCACTACGTGCATGGTTATGCTTGCAATTCCCGACGCACTCTTGAAAGCTCCAATGAGTGTTCTATCAAGATTTTCACACCCGGCAGGAGAAAAAAAACACCTGCAGGTGTCGCATTTCATGCCACGTAATTCTGACGTACCATTTGTGAGCACGTAATTCTTGAGCGGGGGGGAGTACGCGCTCACTATGTGCATGGCTATGCTCACCGCTCCCGATGCACTCCCAGAAGCTCCAGTGAGTGTCTCATCAAGATTATCACACTTGACTTTAGAGTACAACCACTTGTAAGCACCACATTTAACGCCACACAATCCTGACATGCCATTTTTGAGCACGCAATTCTTGAGCAAGGGAGGGGGGTACGCTCACACTGCATGGGTGGCTGTTCTCGCAGCTCCCAAAACACTCTCTAGAGCTCCGGTGAGTGTTTCATCAAGATGATCAAACCCAGCAGTAAAGCACAACCACTTGCATGCATCGTATTTCATGCCACACAATTTTGACATGCCATTTGTGAGCACGGAATTCTTGAGCGAGGGGGGGATATGCGCTCACTACTTGCGTGGCTAGGCTTGTAGCTCCCAACGCACTCCTGGGAGCTCCCATGAGTGTTTCATCGATATGATCACAACCGGTAGTAGAACACAACCACTTGCATGCATTGTATTCTACGACACACAATTCTGATGTGCCATTTGTGAACACAATATTCTTGAGCGAGGGAGGGGGGAGGTACGTGCTCACTACATGCGTGGCTGTGTTTGTAGCTCCCGACGCACTCCCAGAAGCTCCGATGAGTATTGCATCAAGATTATCACACTCGGCAGTAGAGCACGACCACATGCACGCGCCACATTTTACGCCACACAATTTTGACGTGCCATTTGTGAGCACGGGATTCTTGACCGAGGGTGAGTACGTGCTCACTATGTGTGTTGCTGCGCTAGCAGCTCCCAACGCAGTCCCAATAGCTCTGCTGAGTGTTTCATCAAGATGATCACACCTGGTTGTAAAGAATGACCAACGGAATTCTTGACCCGGGGGGGATACGTGCTCACTACGTGCGTAGCTTCACTCGAAGCTCCCGACACACTCTCGGGAGCTTTGGTGAGTGTTTCATCAAGATTATCACATCCGGAATTAGAGCACAACCACCACCACATGCCGCATTTAATGCCACACGATTCTAATGTGCCATTTGCAAAGGGGAGGTATGCGCTCACTGCATGTGTGGCTGCGTTCGCAGCTCCCGACGCACTCTTGGGAGCTCCAGTGAGTGTTTCATCCAGATGATCACACCCAGCAATAGAACATGACCACGTGCACGCACCACATTTTACGCCAAGTAATTCTGACGTGCCATTTGTGAGCACAAAATTCTTGAGCGCGAGGGGGGGAGGTAAGCGCTAGCCGTGTGCGTGGTTGTGCTCCCAACTCCCGACGCACTCCCGGGAGCTCTAATGAGTGTTTCATCGAGATTATCACACCTCAATAGAGCATGACCACCTCCACACACTGTATTCTACAACACGCAATTCTGACGTGCCATTTGTGAGTACAAAATTCTGAAGCGGGAGGGGGGGATACGCGCTCACTTCATGCGTGGCGGCGCTCGCAACTCCCGAAGCACTCCCTAGAGCTCTAATGACTGTTTCATCAAGATGATCACACTTGGCAGTAGAGCATGACCATCTGCACTCGCCGCATTTTACGCCACATGATTCTGACGTGCCATTTGTGAGGAAGGAATTCTTGAGCGGAGGGGATGTACCTGCTCACTGCGTGTGGCTCCTCTCGTAGCTCCCCATGGACTCCGAAGAGCCTAATGAGTGTTTCACCAAGATGATTAGACCCAGCAGTAGAGCATGACCATCTGCACGTGCCGCATTTTACGCCATGCAATTTTGATATACCATTTGTGAGCACGGAATTCTTGAAGGGGGGGTGGGTACGCGCTCACTGTGTGCGTGCCTAACCTCGCGGCTCCCGACGCAATTCCGGGAGCTCCGGTGAGTGTTTCATTGAGATGATCACACCCGGCAGTAGAGAAAAACCACCTATACATGTCCCATTTTACGCCACGCAATTGTGAGGTGCCATTGTGACCACGAAATTCTTGACCGAGGGGAAGGTACGCGCTCACCGCATGCATCACTACGCTCGTAGCTCCCGATGCCCTCCTGGGAGCTCCGATGAGTATTTCATTGAGATGTTCATACCCATCAATAAAACAAGACCACTTGCAGACGTTGCATTTTACGCCACACAATTTCGACGTGCCATTTGTGAGCACGAAATTCTTGAAAAGGGCGGGAGAAGTGATACATGCATGCGTGGTTCCGCTTGCAGCTCGCGACAGTCCCGGGAGCTCCAGTGAGTGTTTCATCAAGATGATCACAACCGGCAGTAGAGCACGACCTTTTGCAAGCGCCGTATTTTTACGCCACAATATTCTCACGTGCCATTTGTGAGCACGGAATTTTTGAGCAGGGGGGGAGAGGGGCGTGGTCATTGCGTGTGTGGCTGCATCTTCTAGGGAGCTCCAGTGAGTGTTTCATCAAGATGATCACACCCGGTAGTAGAAAACGACCACCTGCATGCGTCGCATTTTATGGCACACAACTCTGATGTGCTATTTGTCAGCACAAAATTCTTGAGCGGGGGAGGGGGGTAAAGTCCTACCTGCATGTGTGGTTAGTTACGCTCGTAGCTCCTAACACACTCCCGGGATCTCTCATGAGTGTTTTATCAAGATGATCAAACCCGGTAGTAGATCACGACCATCTACACGTGTCGCATTTTACGCCATGCTATGCTGACGTGCCAATTGTGAGCACGGAATTCTTGAGGGGGGGTACGCGCTCACTACGTGCGTGGTTGCACTCGCAGCTCCCAACGCACTCTCGAGAGTTTCGGTGAGTGTTTCATCAAGATAATCACACCCGAGAGTAGAGCACAACCACCCACATGTGTTGCATTTTACGCCACGGAATTCTGAAATTCCATTTCTGAGCATGGAATTCTTGAGTGGGGCAGGGGGGTACGCGCTCACTACGTGCGTGGCTGCGCTCGCAGCTCCAGACGCACTCCCGGGAGCTTCGGTGAGTATTTCATTGAGCTGATCATACCTAGCAGTATAGCACAAGCACCTCTTGATGCGGCATTTTACCCCATGCAATTCTGACGTGCCATTTGTAATCACAGAATTCTTGAGAAGGGGGGATGCCAGGTTGTTTGCGCTCGTTGCATCGCACTTTAGCCATGTGTGGGTTGACTTCTGTTTAAGCACTTTATCATCCTCACCACTGCTCTCGACCAAATCAGCTTCAGCCAATACGATCCTCTCCTCTTCCGGTCTGGCCTTCTTCTTCTTGGGGGCAACACCAACTTTCTTCCTCTTCTTTGAGACCTGCTGGTTTTTGAAAGTGGCACACTACTGTCCATCCAGTCTTCGTACCTTTTTGGCTTGACACCTGTTGTTGTCTTCTCCTCCTTTAAAGCTATCATTGTCTCCACTGGCACTTTCTTCGTCTCTAGTCCCCTGCTCATCCCAACTACCTATGTCTGCATCCCCACTACCATCCTGCTCTTCCACACTACCACCCTTCTCTTCCCAACTACCTCCCTGCTCTTCCCCACTGCCACCCTGCTCTTCCCCACTACCTCTCTGCTCTTCCCCAATGCCACCCTCCTCTTCACCACTACCACCCTCCTCTTCCCCACTACCTCCCTGCTCTTCCCCACTGCCACCCTGCTCTTCCCCACTACCTCTCTGCTCTTCCCCAATGCCACCCTCCTCTTCACCACTACCACCCTCCTCTTCCCCACTACCTCCCTGCTCTTCCCCAATGCCACCCTGCTCTTCACCACTACCACCCTGCTCTTCCCCACTACCTCCCTGCTCTTCTCCACTGCCACCCTGCTCTTCCCCACTGCCACCCTACTGTTCCCCTTTGACTTCCTCCTCTTCCCCACTACCACCCTGCTCTTCCCCACTACCTCCCTGCTCTTCTCCACTGCCACCCTGCTCTTCCCCACTGCCACCCTACTGTTCCCCTTTGACTTCCTCCTCTTCCCCACTAACTCCCTCCTATCGCCCACGGGCCTCGCGCTCTTCACTGCTAGCAAACTGCTCTTCAGCGCTAGCTTCTAGTTTGGACTCGCTGGTTCTCTGCTCCTCCCCGCATTCTCTCTCCTCTTCCCCTCTAGCACATTGCTTTTCCTTCACAACAGTGCTCTGCTCCGCGAACGTGGACGTTGTCTGCTCATACACCTTGTCATCGTTCTGCTCTGCTGCTTTGCTCCGCAGCTTGGCTACTTTGCCATCCTTCTGCTGCTCTGCTCCGCCACTCTTCTGTTGCTCTGCTCTGCCACCCTTCTGTACTTCTCCTCCGCCACTCTTCTATTGTGCTGCTTTGTGACTCTTTTGTTGCACTGCTCCACCACTCTTCTGTTGCGCTGCTTCGCCACTTTGTAGTTGTGCTGCTCCGCCACTCTTCTGTTGCACTGCTCTGCCACTTTTCTACTACGCTGCTTTGCCACTCTTCTGCTACGCTGCTCCGCCACTCTTTTGCTATACTGTTCTGCCACTCTTGTGATGCACTGCTCTGCCACTCTTCTGTGGTGTTGCTCCACCACTCTTCTGCCGCACTGCTATGCCACTCTTCTGCTACGCTGCTCCACCACTCTTCTGTTGTGCTACTCCGCCACTCTTCTACTGCGCTGCTATGCCACTCCTCTATTATGCTACTCTGCCGCTTTTCTGTTACACTGCTCTGCCACTGTTCTGTTGCACTACTCCCCCATTATGTTGTTGCACTACTCCGCCACTCTTTTGTTGCGCTGCTCCGTCGCTCTTCTGTTGCACTGCTCTGCCACTATTCTGTTGCACTACTCTGCCATTGTTTTGTTGCACTACTCCGCCACTTTGCTGTTGCGCTACTCTGCCACTCTTCTGTTACTTTACTCCACCACTCTTCTGTTGTACAGCTGCGCCACTTTTGTGTTGCGCTGCTTCGCCACTCTTCTGTTGTGCTGCTCAGCCACTATTCTGTTCTCTACTCCGTCACTCTTCTATGGCACTACTCCACCACTCTTATGTTGCACTGCTGTGCCACTCTTCTTCCACACACCTGCTTTGCCACTCTGCAAACCACTCACCTGTTGCTCTACCACGCTACTTTTCCACTCTACCACTTTGGTACTCTTCTGCTGCTCCGCTCCGTTACTCTTTTGCTCCGCCGCCTTGCCACTCCTTTCCTGGCAAACTCCACAACTCGTTTGCTGCCCTGCTCCCCCAGTTTTCTGCTCCAACGACTTGCCACTCTTATGCTATGCCGATTTGCCGCCATTCTGGGTCTCAAGTCCGCCACTCTTCTGTTGCGCGGAGGCACTTTTTTGCACGCCCAACCTGCCAAACTTCTTCTCCGGAGCAACACTCTAGTCTTTTGTTGCCCACAGAATCTGTTGGCGGATCATTCATCATTACCTGTAGAATCACCATAGATGACGGGAACAAACATAGCACAGGCATGCAAGATCCAAGTTATAAAAGAAGAATGAGGAGGACAAGAGACGTGCACGGACATTTCCAGAACGTTGAACTCACCCCATCACCGTGCTCACACTGCAAGGTTGTGGAGAAATGAGGGGATGACCCAGTTTCGTGAGAAGCCAAGCTGCTTGTCAACCTCCGGAACATACCAATGAAAAGGTGCACAATGACATAAATATTATTAGGCAAATATTCAAAGGTTGCACGGATTGTTGCAAACTGCGTCATGCACATGTGATGGAAGACATCCATCACCAGTACCTTCATTTTTGCCATCGTTGAGGTGCACGTGTTGTTCAACTCTTCGTCATCAACACCTATGAAGGGAATAATGTCCATCAGATACAGAATGTAGACTGTACGGAAAAAACTTCTAATCAGTCTTCTGACATACCTGTGTTCTAGGCTTGTCGAGTGATGTTTGTTTCCCGATCACAGGAGTTCAGCCACTCTTGAAGTTGCGAGACCAAACTGCGAGTCATGTCTTTGCATTCACACAGAACGCACTCCATCTGTTGAAAATCTTTTGAGTATCGCAGACCACAATGGGTCATCTCCAGAGGCTGCCTGTGGTTGCCGTGCTATTGTTACAGGATTAGGAACTACGGGAAGAACAGTTGTGACTGCCGACCACGACGGGCCAGCAGTCTGAACAGATTGAACTGGTGGGGGTACACCTTCTTGCAATTGTTGTGGCATTGGTCGTTGTGCCAATGAGGCAGTTGCAGCTTGGAAATAAGGTGGTGATGGTGGTGGCTACATGCCAGGTGGTGAACGCCGATACCCTTGAGATTGCAGACCCAAAGTTGCCCAACCTGTTTGCACTCGCGGTGGCAACGGCTGCATGCCAGGTGTAGAAGCATTCTCACCTTCAGGTTGCGATGCCGGGGGTGCCCAAGTAGTCTGTACAGGAGGTCGCGGAGGAGCAGGTGCCGATGTCACCATGCTAGGTGCCCAACCGGTCTATACTGGAGGTGCTGACAACGGCGCGGTGGGTGCAAACGACAATGAGGTACGTGTCCGTTGCAGCATGGCTGATGCCAACTGCTGTGGCGCTTCATTTGCCGACTACCCTGAAGGCATCGCATCTTGTCTCGGCTAAGATGTATCCAAGTTTTCTAGAGAAACATTGACTTCCTCCTTCTCATGGCACTTACAAGAGCAGTCAAAGACTCAATAGTGACGCAAGGATATCTTCTCATTTTTGCAAATTACCTTGTCCGGCAATGTTTGTCCACAGCTCACATACTCTTCGATTTCCTCTACAGTCAAAGGATCATCGTTAGCAGCAGCTATCATCTGCGACGCACAAGGCAACGTCTGCGGCACAAAAGGCGCCGTCCGCGACACAACAGGCATATTCCGCGGCACAGAAGGCGTGGTAGTCCGCATGGAGAAGTGACCAACTTAAGAAATGCCTAGGTGCTCATGTGTTGTGAAAACACCATCGTGGCATACAAGGGTCTCACCTCTTGTGCCTCGGCCATTCTGGCCTCATCCTCTTCTTCATCTTCATCCTCATCTTCGTCGATCTCATCTTCATCATTGTCACCATCATCGATATCTCATTGAATTCACTGTCATCGTCTTCCTTGGCAGCATGCATAGCCCGCTTTGAGCCCTTCCTGGGCTTCTTCGGCTTGCGCTTTCTATCGAATGGCAAATGCTGCCAATGTTACAGAAGTGCATGATGTAAGTTCTGGGCTATGAAAGGTAACATGATTCAGAAATGACTCATTGCAACAACAAAGCCTTCCCGGTTGGCACCAACAAGTTGACGACGGTCTCATCTTCCCCTAGAGGTATGCCGTGTACATTGGCCTTTTGTAGCAGTCCCGTTTGCCGTTTGTGAAGAGCAGATCAAAGAGCCGTTGTTCTTTTGCCTTCACCTTCAGCCTAAAAGCGTTCTTCTTCACCCAACGCTACTTGTAGAACTTCTACACATCGAGAGTCACCTTTTGTCCACTCTTGGGAATCTTTGAAGCCGTACACTTTCGAATCGTCGTGTGGGCCCACCACCCTTGCATGTACAACTACCACGTTGCCGGATCCTGCCTTGCAAAAGGCTCCAATCTCAAAAATGCTTTTGAGGAAGGCCGGAGGTTCAACAATTGAAACATTCCGTCACCTGTGTTCCTTTACATGGAACCAACTCCAAAACCTCGCTCTTTGTTCTTATGGAGCCATTGGTCTTGCGGCGCCGTTACCTCTTCAACATTTGGCAAAGACTCAGGCAACACTTCAGCAGTCACTCTCGTCCGAAGAGCAGAAAGACAATTTGGTTGTCAGGTTCTACTCACCTTGTGCCGTGGCCACTAACTTGAAGTCATCATAGGTCACCCAGCTTGGCCACTTGAAATCAGATTGCCTGTCTGCCTGTACATGCTGTTGTTGTTGCTACGTAGGTTTTGTCTGCTCTTGCTCCTATTGCTACGAGACCAGAGATCCTCACTACTGTTGCTGTTCTTGCTGCTACCGCCGCGGCCGTGGTTGCCGCTCCCCTTGGAGCGGTGGCTCCTGCTGCAGCTGTTGTTACTGATGCTACGGATGCAACACCTCCTGCGGCTGCTGCAGTAGTGACCGCAGCGACTCTTGCTGTTGTACTTGCTGTAATATTTGCTGTTATGGAAACTGGTACCCCTGTGGGAACTGCTGCGTCTGCGGGAACTGCAGCAGCTGCTGCTGCTACTATAGGTGTTGTTGCTGCTCTTGCTACAACTACTATTGGAAGTGCTACTGCTAACGTAAGTACTGCTGGTGCTGCTGCTACAGGTGTTGCTGCTGCCCGTGCTGCTGCTGCTGTGGTAACTGCTGCTATTGCTGAAGCTGCATATGCAGCTGCTCGTGTTGCCACTATTGTTGCAGCTGCTGTTGTAGCTGCTGTTGTTGTAGCTGCTGTTATTGCTCTGGTGTTGCCATCAATGGATGTTGCTTCAGCATGATTTGCTGTTGAAGTACGAAAGCTGGCCCTGACTTTGGCTGTGCGTATTGCTGCTGCTCATGTGGAAAATGTTGCTGTGTAAAATGTTGTTTAGGGAACTGCTGCTGTGGGAATTGTTGCTTTGGGAACTGTTGGTGTGGAAAGTAATGCTGTGGGAACATCTGTGGCAGTAACTCCGGCTGTGGTGGTAAATGTCGTTGTGGAAATCTCTGTTTCTACTGTTGTGGTGTGCAGGATTGCTGTAGCTTTGCAAAATCAACCTGTTGTTGCTGCTACTACTATGTGTAATTTTGTTGCAAGTGATACCAATGCCGTTGCTCCTATAGTTGCGGCTGTTGCTCCTATTGCTGCGCCTGCTGCTCCTGCTATTGTGCCTGCTGCTCCTGTTGTTGCGGCTGCTGCTCCTGCTATTGTGACTGCTGCTCCTGTTGTTGGTGCTGCTCCTCCTAAAATTACGGCTGCTGCTCCGGCTGCTACTCCTGTTGTTGTGGCTGCTGCTCCTGCTTGTGCACATGTAGCTGCTGTTCTTACACATGAGGCTACTGCTCTTGCACGCACGCTTGCTCTTGCACAGGAGTCCTCTAGTCCTGCATAGGCTACAGCCGCTCTTGTTACTATTGTTGTGGCTCCTACAGATGCTGACTCTGCAAATGTAGTACCGGCTCCTGCTCATACTACGCATGTTACTACTACAAACTGGACTGCAACCCACATTGCCCCTCCTGGCCATCCATCTTGGCGTTCTCGCGATCAGCAATGCCAGGAATGACGTGTGCATGCAGTAATGACCAAAATCATCACACGGAGGATATCTGAAGGACGATGTTGAGGTACGGTGCATAGGGTATGGGGTATGGGGTATAGGGTATGGGGTATGCAGTATGGGGTATGGGGTATCGGATTGGGGTATGGGGTATGGGGTGTGACGTGTGGGGTGTGGGCTATGGGTTGTTAAGTTATGGGACATGGGAGGATGGGAGTATGAGGTGTGGGATCTGGGGTATGGGGTATGGTGTACGGGGTGTGGGGTATGGGGTGTGGGGTATGGGGTGTGGGGAATGGGGTATGGGATATGGGTATAGGGTTTAAGGTTGCAGGTACAAGGTTAAGGTTCAGGGTTTGGGTTGGAGACGTCCGGTTTGGGTTTAGGGTTTATGGTCGTAGGTACAAGGTCTAGTGTGCAGGTTCAGACTAGGTTTTAGGGTTTGAGTCCAGGGTCCAGGGTCCATGGTATTGGATTCTGCATGTAGGGTTTTTGTCGTTGGGTTTAAGGTCTAAGTTCAAGGTCCATGGTTCAGAGTCCAAAGTTCAGGTTGAGGGTTTAGGGCCGAGTTCATGAGTCACATGCAGTTGCCTCTCACCTTTCGGAGCAGCACCGACGGCACCTTCAGCCCCGCCCTGCCGCCGCTGTTTCTGCCTCCCTAGCTTTTTCTTCTTGCTGCTTTTGCTATAGCTTTGGCAGTAGCAGAGGCGTGGAATGACGCGGACCACAAACAGACAGCAGACAACACAGTGTCTCGTGCACAGTACACGGTGTACAGTGCACTGTGCACAGCATAGTGCAGCCTGACGAGGGTGACAAAGAGCACACAAGCAGGCCGGTGCACCACCCGACCTGCGCATTGATAATTCTGGGAACAAGGTTGAGGGTTCAGGGTTCAGGTTCTTGGTCGATTAGATGTTCAGAGTGATTTGCTTAGGTTCTTGGTCAATTAGCTCCCTGTCTGATTAGCTGCTTGGCTAGTTTTTTTCCTAGCTTCTTGGTAGAACATGTGCTACGCTGACTAGCTGCTTGTCTTATTAGTTCCTTGGTACATAACCTAGTAAGCTTATCATCCACACTATAGAGCATAGTAAGATAGCAGTAGGAACGACATCAGTAGCAGCGGAAGCAATAGTGGCACCAAGAGGAGCAGCTGTAGTAGCTGCGGCAAGAGCAAGAGCAGCCCCTCCCGCGCAAGAAGGCTTGATACTCCACCCACTTACCTTGCGCGTGGCACTCCAACTTGTGCTTCTTCCGCGACTGCACACTCCCGAGGTCAACGGCCGCCTTCGCAGTCGAATGTCCGAGCTGCGGCCCACCTTCAAAACTTGCCTACGCTACCTCGGTGCACGCAGAGCCTTAGCTCCCCACCCCCACCATCTTGCCTCCGTGAAGTGCGTTTGATGAACTCAGGACGTTGCTGAATGCTGGAGAGCACCCTACCTTGCTGAATAGGACAGTAAAGAAGTGCTGGCGATTCTGCTACCAATGCTACTGTTGATGCTGCTGGCGATACTGGTGGCGGTGCTACTGATGGTGATGGCGATGCTGATAGAGTACACGACTTAGCTAACGTTGCTGTTGTCGTTGCTGCTCGCCCTACCCATGCTACGCGGAGGGAGGCCGTGAGAAGACAGAAAGCGAAGTCAGTGCTGGAGGGTGACGGGCTAAAAGCGAACAACTGAAGATTCGAGTTCAAAGTAAACACGTCAAAACTGAACAAAATGACAGCCGAGTCCTATATAAATAGCCGCGGTAACAAGAAATTGATATGCGGTTTGACTGCCGATGTCATATGTTCCATCTTGGAATGTGTGAAAAAAATGACGTACGCGGTCTGGCGCAACAAGACGCGGAGATAAATCTTGTTAATGACATCCACTACAAAACTTCATGTTATGCAAAAGGTATTTTCGCTTGACAGTCTAAGTTGTCAGACGATGTGTTCCATAAGCATACACAGAAAGCAGCCTGATTTTGTTTCCTACGCAGTCAACAAAAGCTTACGATTTGAAAGACGTTGATGTCGGCTGTTAGTTACGCGGTCAGCGATCATTGCATTATCCGTTCATCGTCGGTGGAACCTTGTACATTCCGCCAAGAGCTTGCTAACCTTGTTTACAAATGGTAATGCACTTCGACAGTATGAAAGAGTCCTTGTACAATACGAAATCAATCTCTAACTTTGTTTCGACGCCGTTTGCGAACGAATCTTCCTGCGCTGACTACGTGGAACCAATGCATTGGAACACAGCCGGATGGGCAAAAGGAAAGACAATGCTCTGCATGTGGACATGCAGACGCGAAGAACACATCACTCCAGACATGGTCCATGCAGACCTCAACAACATACACGTGGCTTAGATTGCGCGTTGACGTGGCGGATAGGTATCAATGGGGATAATGCATTTATGTCTTCAGTGATTGTGAATGTATGCTTTTCTACATCTTCTTTTGAGAAGGTCACCATGTAAGAACTCTTTGATAAATAGGTTTTGCTCCATACACAAGAAATACGGGCACCGTTAGATTTGCGTATTGGACGGTAAGGGTGGAGTGACGACTTTCCGACATGTAACTTTCAGATGGTCGCCATGTACGGACTCATCGATAGACAGGTTTTATTCAATGCGTAAGAAAAATGGGCACCATTAGATGTGCTTATCGAAAATTCAAAGTGGGCTGATGATTTTTTAAGATGGGAATCGCTTCTCTAGATTGAAAGTTGCTACAAAAAAGTAGTTTTAGATTGTCCAATTTCCGCAGGTCGACGTTTCGAGCTACATATTTTGGCTTTTGAAGCTATCGTTGACGAAATTCAATGCATGGTAGATAAGTGGGTACTTGGCTATGGTTTGCACAGTATTCAGTCAATGGAAGCAGTTTTCGGATACCTCTTGTTTGTACCACCATGTGAAACTTCAAGTATACTAGTTTGTGACGGTTGGTCGTGTAAACTGTCGCCTTAGCCGAAGAGTTCAAATCCGTTATAGTTCATCTGAGCAATGTCGTCATTGACGGTGGTGCATGCATGTGGACATGTAGTGGATGTGTGGTCGAGGATCGAACACATCCAACGCTAAGCCTCAATCATTTTGGACCATCCGACATGACATATCACCCATCGATCAGGTTTCGAACAGATTCATGCATCCCATATGGACGACATAATGGATCTCTTCTGTTCTGGTTATGAGAACAATGAATGTCCATGTCACAGTTGACCACCTGCGTTACTTACAAGACCCATATTTTCGCACGACAGACCTCGTTCGAGCTGTTTTACGATATTGATGACGTGTCCACAGACCAGCAAATCTGGTGGCCGTGTGGACGCCGTTTGCAATCAAATCTTCCTGCGCTGATTACATGGCACCAATGCATTTGGACGCAACCTGATGCACGGAAGGAAGGACAATGCTCTACATGTAGACATGCAGACGCAAAGGACACGATAGCACTCTAGACATGGTCCACACAGACATCAACATTGTACACGTGGCTTAAGTTGCGCATTGACGTGGCGGATAAGAATCAACGGGGATAATGCATTCATGTTGTCATCGATCGTGCATCATTTTTTCCTACATGTTCTTTTCATATGGTTGCCATGTAGGGACTCTTCGATAGACAGGTTTTGTACCATGCGCGAGAAGTACGGGTTTCGTTAGATGTGCTAATCGGACGGTGAGCGTTGGGTGTCGATTTTTCTACAAGTAACTTTCAGATGGTCACCATGTACGGACTCTTTGATAGACAGGTTTTGTTGAATGTGCAAGAATAACGGGCACCATTACATGTGCTTATCGGACGGTGAACGTGTGGTGTCGTTTGTTTAGATGGGGATCGCTACCCTCGATTGAATGTCGCCACTAAATAATGGTTTCAAAACGTCCAAGTTCCAAAGGTCGACGTTTTGAGCTACATGTGTCGGCTTTTGAGGTTATAGTTGACCAAATCGAATGCATCGTAGATAAGTGGGTATTTGGCTTTGGTGTGTACAGTATTTGGCTGATGGCAGCAATTTTTGGATACCTCTTGTTTGTACCACCATGTGAAATTTCAAGTATAGTAGTTTGTGACGGTTGGCCGTGTAAGCTGTTGGTTTAGCCAAAGAGTTCAAATATGTTCCGGTTGAACTGGACAATGTCGTCATTGACGGTGGTGCATGCATGCGGACATGCAGTGGACGGGTGGTCGGGGATCAAACACAACGACGTTAAGCGTCAATCTTTTTGGACCGTCCGACATGAGGTATCGCCCATCGATCTGGTTTCGAACAGATTCATGCGTCCGATGTGGACGAGGTAATTGATCTCTTCTGTTCTGGCTACGAGACCGATGTTTTCACATGACGGCCCTCGTTCGAGCTGTTTAACGAGATCGATGACGTGTCCATAATATTTCAGGCGATAGGGTCGCATTCTCGACGCCAGACATCAATACATCTAGTACATAACGTGATTTCACATGAGTTGACAATGAAGAACTTCCCTGCAGTGGATAGAAGACTGACGACGTGTTTGTTTGGGTTTTGTCCTTGTCCCATGGCTACAAGAGGTCTATTGTGTAACCAACGGGATAGACTAGTCGCCTGCAGAATCAAATCATGTACACATGGCAATCGCATGCCTTGCACATTGACGTGGTGGATAAGCATGAACCTAGACATAACATGAGATAATGGGCAAAAGATCTTCAATGGTACCAATGTCATGCAAAAGCTATTTCCGCACCAAGCATTGTGTTTGAACCATCGTAACGGTTTATATATACCATGGTGGTTGTTAATTCATAGTGACGAATCATGACTCAGAAATTTACATCCAATGAATAGCTCTTGAACACTTGGGACGTCCGATGATTGGATCGGACGGTGGTTGTCTAGCGAAGTAGTTTTTGCACAATGAACGGGCACAGTTATTCCCTACGATTGTCCTTAATCGTGAATGAAGTCGATACTGAATTAATTTCAAATTGTGCCAATGAGCAGGAAATGCAGCTCGACGGTTCGAAACGTACCTTGGACTTTGAAAGCTATAGTTGATCGCTGCTGATATAAGTGGGTATTAAGCGATCGTACGCATTGCATGCGGACGTTGGTAGGGATTTTGGATGTTCCTTGTTGATGTTGCCATGTGCATAATACGTGGAAAATAATAAGTGTACACGTTTGTGATGGTTCACGATGGGAACTGTGGGTTGAACGGAAGAGATGAAAATTTTCAAGTTCCACTGAGCAATGTCGTTATTGACGGTGCATGAATGTGGACATACTTTGGTACGTGTGGAGCTCGAGGTCGGGGCTTGAACTCAAACTTTGACGGCGAGGGTCAACTGTATTGGTAACGTTCGATGAGAGACTTTGGCTATTGATCCAGTTTCGAACACATTACGATTGATGACATGGATGTTTTCTGTTCTGGTGCCAATACACATGACTGTCGCTGTGGTAGTTGCACGCGGTTGGGTCCTGTGGGCAATTGCTACTCTCCTGTCCATTCGGGAACAAGCACGATGATACGATCAACGCCATCGACCTCCTTCCGCCATCGACCTCCTTCCGGTTGTGTAGGAAATGGATAGCCTGTCCACGTTAACGTGGACGGCGGTGTTCTCATAGCGCATCCTACACAAGCAGGTTATTCCCTTCGTTCTCGCCGAGGCCAGTTGGCGTGTTGAATTCGACAATGCCCTGTTGTTTTTGTTGCGAGATTCACGCAAGTGTGTTCCTCTACCAGCCTTGGTTTGGTTCACAAAAGGACCTCAAAGTGTGCACAATATCTGATTTCGCTTTTCGTTCTGCTTGCGATTGTTTTTCCTGACAAGTGGTCAAGCTGGTCGTTGGTCAAGTTTTGTAAACTTTCGGTGAAAATTTCTTTGCCGCTAGCGCGAACGTCGCAGGTGCAGACTTTATTCAAAACAAGATGCTGGTTCGATTGTTGATCGCGCATGCGTCAGCAAACACTGTCCGCGATACGGCAGTTGCACAAGACAAAGCACACAGTGCAGTTACATCTCTGTCCACGTCAGTGTCGACCGCCCATGGCCAACAGGCAAGTGTGGGGGCAGATGTTGGTACCAATGTTACGTGCTCATGTCTCGATGGCCTTGTCGCTGTAGTCGGCTCTGTATACGTGCAAGCCGCGAACTAGACGTTCTTGACGGGGGGTGTGAAGAGGTGGGTTGGAAGGAAGGCCGGGGGGGGGGGGGGGGGGGGGGGGGGGGGGGGG
>SZWC01003355.1:92353-105131 GCA_023375785.1 Penium margaritaceum | reverse complement strand
CACACACACACACACACACACACACGCACACACACACACACACACACACACACACACGCAATCTCTCTCTCTCTCTCTCTCTCTCTCTCTCTCTCTCTCTCTCTCTCTCTTCCTCTGCTCTTTTTAACCCCTACCTCCTCATACAATATTCTATGTTTGTGGAAACACTCTTTTGTTTGTTCAACACAGAAATTTTGGAAACATTTTTCTGGATTTTTCATTCGTTTATGAGGAAAACATGTGCATTAAGATCAGACGTATACTAGTCCTGTGTTTCTGTCATTGTGATAGGTTTTTAATACAGCTTATTGGTTTGCGAACATATAGGGTTCTTTCATAGTTCCCCGTGCAAGACTAAGTTTGCGCTCGCTCGCCCTAGTTATTGACATGTTGTTTACGCCGGTCGAATAAGGAAGGCCGTCAATTCATGCTATCGACGAGCAGGATAGGCTGTCGTCTCACCATCCGATTGCCGTCTGAAGTCACAGGAGGTCCTCATCCCGTTGCAAGGACCCCCCTAGTGCGAAGCATAGTGTATATGGGTCAGTGCGACCGATTTGTATGGAGAAGTGCACTTATCACACTCTGAGTGTGCGATTCTGTACAGTTCTTCTCCGAAATGGTTTGAGATATTATCCATCAGGAGAGGTACCTGGTTTGCGAAGCTCAGAACTTCCCCAGTCATAAAAACTATTCAGCTCGAGAATACATCTTGTCGTTTCTGGCGAGTAGGCTCTTAGTCCTAGTGGGACAAAAAAACGGCTGTAGATTAGGACTCGTTCTCTTGGATTGAAAGACACGTTGCATACAATATTTTCATCAACTTGTGAAGAATTAATGTCTGATTTGGTGCCTTCATAGAAAAATTGAACAATCTTATTGCCCAAAATTCAAGACTTTTAAATGAGGGAGCGCGATATTCTATCCTTTTTTTTTTCAAACAACAAAATTATTCTTGCTTTGTGTTTAAGTCGCCAAAAATAAACAAATTGCCAGTACTCAACACTCTTTCTTTCTGTTGCAAGAACGTTCGTCAACAAAGCACAGTCCAAACTTATTGATGCTCGCAAAAGTCAGTAATGGTTCCCGAAGTAATATGCGACATGAACGGGACCTTCATTTTTTAATTTGTCAGGTTGAATCCCAATACCTTTGGAAGATAAGTTTGTGGTTTCTTGTCGCTTAGTGTGAATGAAACATGTCGGTAGTTTGCTGTCTCAAACCTCAATATCATCTTTCGCAATGCGACCATGTGGGAATATTTCTATTGCACACTGAGTGCGTGATAAGTGCACTTTCACACATGTTTCAAGCGCACTTGCCACATGCACTACCCCCGTACACTGGGGGTATCTCTAGAGACCCTTCGGAGGACTGAAGCGAATAAATCAGTCATGTCACTGCAGGCAATGTCAAGCATATTGGCTACAGTGTTGACTTCGACTTCCGACTTGCCGGGGTCAAGTCGGAGTCGCCAAGTCGAACCACATCGACGTGGAAATCGACTCGACGTGGCACTGTGCGCGCACCAGAAAATTCCACAAAAGAAAAACCCGAGACGAGGACCAAGTTCGGGTCCTTGTCAAGCCCACACTCGACAAAATCATCGGGCCTTTCTTGTTGTGCGGCGCCGAAAGGAGGATTGCCCATGCAGGTGGCAACATACCACCCGCTGGCGTCTCCACATCCGATTGGTCTATGTGCTGGCAGCCAGCACATAGACCAATCATGCAATATGCAGTGGTACTCGAGGCTGCCAGCACATCAGTGCAATGATCCTGGACAGCACCCCTATCCAATGAACCTAGCCCCCCCCCCCCCCCCCCCCCCCCCCCTCTCATCGACGTGGCAGGTTGACTAGCCAGTGGACTCCGGATGGAGATAGGCAAACTCTCGCTCTTCATTTGGTTACTCGTTCCACAGTCGCCATCGCCCACGATGGCGACTGTGGCCGCTGTCACTCCTGCAAGGCCAGCCGTTCTCACTGGCGACTTTCTTACCGTTGCCTTAAGCAAGTTCTTCCGGCCATGTCCTACCCAGTCCGGCTACCCAGGCTTCTGTGTGGGGCTTGTGGAAAATCATTTTCCGGCGGATGTGACCGCATGCGCGGACACTATGGTGCGGCCGTTGGAAATGTTGCACGCTGCAAGACTCCGCCGGCGCTTGCCCGTGCGCTGTTGGGACTTCCACCTGGACCCACCCCGGACAACTTCACCCCTGCTGACGAGACGCTCTACAATGGCGAAGGAGAATCATGGGGCACCAAGGACAAGCCCGTCAACTGGGGCGAGCTGGTTAACCAGCGCAAGCGCAAGGCCGCAAGAGAGGCTGCCGGCGTTGGCGACACCGACGATGCAAGTGACGTGCAGCAGCAGCAGCAGCAGGAGCAGCAGCAGCGGAGGGCCAATGCTGCACTTGCACCCATCATTGCCTCCATCCGAAGCGGCACACCAACCTCGGCTGCATCTCTCAACTCCATCCGCCAGACGTTGATGTCCGAGCACATTGCTAATGCTGCCAACGCACAGTGCCAACGCACCATTGTGAAAGTCATGGCAAAGTGCGCACTGCCAATCTCTTGGTGCCGAGAGGCGGTGGTGTTGGAGCTGGTGGAGGATGCACGCCGCACCAACCCATCCTTCCAGCTGCCGGCAAAGGACCGGGTCACCAAAGAAATCCTCCCGCAGCTGGACCAGGAGCTGGCGGACATGGAAGCTCCACTTCAAGATGGGTGGGACATTTTTGGTGTTTCGCTCGGTGTTGACGAGTGGAGTGACATTCTGATACGGCCGATCTACTCGGCCATGGCAACGAGCGCCGAGGGTACCACCCACCTTTTCTCCCGAGATGCAAGCGGTTTGGTCCGGGATGCAAACCATGTTGCTGCGGTGATTGACCAGGCATTGCAAGAGGTTGGGCCGCAGAGAGTGGTCATGGTCATTACGGACAATTCATCTGTGAACAAGAAGTCTTACGAGGCACTGACTGCGAAGTACCCGCATGTGTTTTTCACGCACTGCATCGCACAGAGCCTGGATCTTGTGCTCAAGGATGTTGGAAAGACAGAGTGGGGAAGCAATCTGGTGGCAAAAGCAGAGAAGATTGTCACATTTTTCCGCAACAAGGATTTTTTGCGGTCATGGCTGAAGGAAGAGTCTGGTGGAAAGGTGTTGTTGCCCGCTGCTACCACGCGCTTTGCCTCTGTTCACCACATGCTGAAGCTGCTGTTGCTTTTGCGCGAGGTGTTGGAGAAGATGGTGAAGAGTGACAAGTGGAGGGACATTGGGAAGGGCCGGGATCCAGGGGCAAAGCAGAAGAAGAAAGAGGTGCGGAAGTTGGTAAGGTTGGGAGTGTTCTGGGTTCAGGTGATGGCAATGGTCAAGTTGATGACTCCCATTGTCATTGCTCTCAGGAAGGCTGACTCCACTGGTGGCACTGCTGGAATTGTGTACGAGGCATTGCTTGGTTGCACAGATTCTGTCCGCAAGCCCGGAGTTGCGCGAGGGCGCCGCCGTGCTGCGTGCAACCCAACATGGGTGAAGTACGTCCTGGAGCGCCTGAGCCACAGGTGGACGACGCAGATGAACTGCCCCATCTTTGCAGCAGCATGGCGTGTGCACCCGCAACACTTCGGGTACAAGTTCGATGGAGATGAAAAGATTGTGGAGGCGTGGAACACAGTGGTGGTGGCTCTGGTGCCAGAAGTAGAACAGGAGCAGCTGCAAACGGAGCTCGAGGGATTTGAGACTGCCCGAGTCACAGTTGACCTGGATCCGGCAAGGGCCAAGGATGTTGAGAGGGCCAAAACAGCAGCACAGCAGGTGGTGTCCGGGGACTTGCCCGCCTTTCGCTGGCATGCCCGCCATATGACACGGTTGCCCGTGCTGCGTTCCTTTGCTATGCGCCTCTTGGCACAGCCCTACAGCTCGTCAGACAATGAGAGGGTGTTCAGCAAGCACCAACTGGTGCAAACAGCACGGCGCAACCGTCTCCACGTGAAGACTCTGGAGCTACTGGTTAGGGTGAACGTGAGGCTGATGAAGCTGTACGGAAAGACCAAGGCGAAGCAGCTGACTGCGGACATTCAGAAGTTGGTGGAGGAGGATCCATGTGAAAGCGGCAGCCAGGATGATGGAGACATCGAACCTGACGATGACGTCATAGAGGTGGGAGCATCACGCTGGGATCCAGCCATTGCTGAGGCGGGTGGTGGTGATGAGGCCGATGGTGGTGCTGCTGGTGTAGGAGTGCAGGAGTGGGGCATTGGGGATGACAGGGGCGAGGCATCAGAAGATGATGATGATGACGACGACGATGATGACTTGGAAGAGATGGAAGAGGAGGACGGAGGTGGTGACAGTGAGGGTGGCAGTGAGGATGAGGAGTCAGGACCAGGATCTCCACAGGAGGAGGTGCAGCGTGTGATGCGCTCAGGTGCTCGGAAACGCACACAGTTGGAGATGCCTCTAGTGCAGGCTGCAGCTGGAAACATCGCAGCTGCAGCAACTGCTTCTGCAGTAGCTGCTTCTACAGCAGCTGCTCCATCTTCTGGTGCACCCTCTTCTGCTGTGACAATTGCTGCAGTTGCATCAAAGTCTGTTGTTGGTAGCACAGGCCGCCCAAAGAGGACTAAGAAGAAAGCATAGGCTTGAAATGTTTCGTGAGTTTCAACTTCTCCTTTCATGTGTTCAGTGTTGCTCATTGAACTATCGCTTTCTCCTTGTTCAGCTTTGCACAGCATTAATCATTCTGTTGCAAACAAAAGCAAAGTGTTTCAGACTTAATGGAACATGACATACTTTGATAATGTGCATCAATGCCAGCCAACCTAGATTTACACAGCACATTGCACGTTGATGTTCACACAAAAGGCAGAAGTGTCATGGTTTTGGGACAACTTGGTGAAACTGAGCAAACCGACTTGACATGTGTTAGACATGTAACATCTGTTTGTGAATGCAATGAGGACTCTGGCTATGGAAAAATGAGGAAAACGACTTGGATTGCAAAACCAACTTGGTGACTTAGACCAGGAGACAACGACTTTCGACTTTCGACGTGCCGAATTAACATCGACTTCGACTTGGAGAAGGCAACATGGATTGGCTATGACCGTCCACTTTCGTCGGCAGGCAGACGGCTGTCAAGAAGGATTGAAATCCAGTCGGTCGCTGCTCGGAGCGACCGACCAGATGGTCTCAACGGCCAAAAATACGAGATGCATCACGGGTAAATCCTTGCTTTGCGTTTATAACACACAAACCCATTAAGGAAATCTCTACGTCAGGAGGCCGATAATAGATTTGAAGGGTTGCAAAAATCATGTAAAAACTACTTCACGCTGCTCACAATTCTAATCAGACTCTAGATATGATTTTGTTCTTATGTTTGATAAATGTTTCGACCACAAAATGCTTAACCCTAAAACGGTAACATGAAAACTTACAACTATAAAGAAAAAACATGTAACTTTGCCAAAATAATTTCCTTTGTAGATGTAAAATTTGTAACACATATAAGATAAAATTCAAGACACATGAGAAGAATTAGCACACTGAGTGCGCGTTGAGTGTACTTTTGTATGGTGACTTAGCACACTAGCCACATACACTAACCCCACGCACTAGGGTCCCTCCTAAGAAAAGGAACTCTTTGCCACAAAAGAAAAAGAAAGTGTTCTTGGACACATGAGACAAATTCACACATTGAGTCGTTCTTAGTGTACTTTCGTATGGTGACTGAGTGCACCTCCCAGATGCACTAGTCCCACGCACTGAGGTCCTTCATAACAAGAGTATCATTTGACCATATAGGACAAAACACGACGTGTGCTTGGACACATGAGACAAATCAGCGCACTGAGTGCACTCTCAGTTTACTTTTATATGGTAAGTGAGCACACTTCCCACATACACTAGCCCGACACACTCGGGTCCTTCCTAACAATAGACGTTTTTGGCCACATAGGACAAAACAATGAAGTTATACCTGGACATATAAGAAAAATGAGCACACTGAGTGCATTCTTAGTGTACTTTTATATGGTGACTGAGCACAATTTCCACATACACCAGCCCCATGCAATAGGGTCATTCCTAAGGAGAGAATGGTTTGAGCATACAAGACAAAAGCACACTCTTCCTATACACTACTTAAGAACTGTACGTAGGAGAGTAGAGAACTCCCTTTAAGGAGATCACACTCAAGGCACACACTCAAAAGGGAGTTTATGAAATGACCACGATCAACCATACCTCCATGCACCATACCAACTGAACAAAGGAAGCGAGGAAGAGTAGGACATGTTGAACACGGAACGTTGGTTCTATGTTCCAGCATGTAATTAAGCATCTGTTTTCAATCAATGCAGTAAACATTTCCATGTTGATTTTTGCATCTTCCCCAATTGTTTTGCAGCATTTTCTTTACAATATTTTTTTTGGATTCACAAGAAAATACGTAAGCAGTGGATGCAGGAAAGAAAGTCTACCAACTCATTGAAGTGACTACTCATGTTGTTTGATTCAGGAGCTTTGCTATAGCTGGTCATTTCTTGGGCCTGAGGACCAGGACAACTATGCCAGAACTCATGCACTGGAAACTGCAACATGTTGACCTCATCTTATCGTAGACTTGACAACATTTGCCCACACAACCTACGGCAGATTACTCTACCAAAATGTCCCAAGTTGCTGATGGAAAAGAAACTCTGGATTCTCATCCAGCGCAGTCACACGAGGTTGCACGCATCCTCTCCATTGACGCATTTTTTCTCTCATCATCTGTGGTTGCTTAATGACTACAGGGCTGAAAAATCTTGAAAATTGTGACTGTACTTCATTTCGCACATGGATACGTGCATGTTTTGCCAAGAAACACCTACGAGGTTTGGTAAATCAAACTTCCTCAAATGACTTCCAGACTCACTTCGCTTCATGACATGTTCTCTACTTGCTCTGGGTTCCTTCTTTTTGCTTCAGGCTCTATCAAGGTCTTGAGATTCTTGGTATTCATTGGGCTTGCTCGGAAGTCTTTGGGCCTGCTCAGGCGTCTTGGCATTTCTCTCTCTTAATTGGAACAGATTCAGATAGCTGTGAAATGCTTGGTCCTCTTCTGTTTTTCTGGTGTTTCTCAGGCTTGATTGGATTGGTTGGCTATGCTTATAATTGGATAAATTGGATTGATTTTCTTCCTGCTACACATGCACAGAATCTAGGAGAGGTTAGCTCTGGCAGCATAAAAGGATACAATTTTGGAAGTAGAAGCAGGCCTCCCCAATAATGGTGAAACCAAGCCTAGACGTGTGATACTGGCAAGAGAACTGGACTCACCTGCCTGGACTGGACTCGCGCAACTGAGTCCAGCCGGTGAGTCTGAATTCAGCCCACAAACTCAATCTCGCATTTTCTCTGATGAAACAGTGAGCCTATGATGGTAGGGTTGGTGAGTTTCCTACCCACTGCTCACTATTCCACTGTTTTTTTCTGGTTATTTGGTACCACCAAGTTCGATTTGACCTTAAGAAAGGAATTCAAAATTGCCTGTCATTCATTACTTCCATGTCACAGCCATTTCAGTTCTGTGCAAGTACAGGCACATTTCAACCACGTGCGTTGGTACCTCAATCTCATGCTCATGCTTTGCTGAATTTTACGTTCTGCTTCAATAAGAAACAAGTCAGCATCTTGACATGTAAAAATCCTAACATGTAGAAAAATCATAGAGTTTTATTCTATCATACTACTGTATTGGCCAGAGTGCGAACATAGAATGAGCTCGTTAATGATTTTAAGTTAACAGATTGCAATTACAAGACCCAGCTTCCATTGTAAACAGTGACAGTGAGTCTGTTTTTCATACAACACTTGTGCTCTGTGCAACAACCTTTCATTCAATTTCCACGAAATTATCCTCATCTACTTCCTGATCCTCCTCTCCTCCATCCTCATTCACTTCCTCCTCCGCAGACCCTCCTCCTCAACAGAGGATGGGCTATCAATTCCATCACCCTTGTCCAGGGATGGCAAAACGCGGTATTGTGTACTGGCAGCACACAATATTGCGGTCTTTGGTCGTAAGTGCCATACCGCGACATCGGTAGTTTTGCCAAAAGTACTGTGTTACATGAGATTTAGCATTGTTTTTGGGTCATTAGTGGGCGGTTATCACGTTATACCGAGATTACCATGGTGATTTGAACATTTGTGGGACATTCGACCCCATCATGTAGTTTTCACTCCCAGATCAAAATTTCCTGTCAACCCATCGCATCGGCAAGAGTCAGCAAGCTTTTCTTGTCCTTTTGACCTGTAAGCTTTGAGAGTAATGCGGTACGGTACCGTTGTACCGTATTGCGTTACTACTGTGGTATTTTAAGAGGTTAGTACTAATATCATACCGGTACCGTCAAAGGAATACCGTACCGTGGTATGCCTAATGCCGAAGTACAATAACGTAGGTTATTGCGTTATTGGTAGTACCGCTGCCATCCCTACCCTTATCATTGATGGATGTAAGAGTGCCAGACAGTGAAAAAAATAGGTTGCTCGATAAAAATCATCTGACATAATAGTTGCATAGAGAATGTTTTACAGGTTCCAACGCACTTTATGGAACTCAATTCGGAGTCCGTTTGAGTGAGATATGGATTTCCAAACTTTGTTGATCATGGGTCGGGTTCAAGTGACGACCTGAGCACTTTGAGCTGAAACGACTGCAGGATTATTGGCTAGGATGGCTGAGAGCGGCCTTCAAGGAGAAAAGGCGGCTGGAGAACCTCCAAAAGACTTCAAGGAAGGTGCAGACCACAAATTTTGGTCATCCAAGTGGTGTGAGACATAATTCTCTTGTGTGACAAGTTGATTGCCGCTCATCCCGCTAAGCTAGAAGAGTGTGCTAGAGGGTAGACTTTGACAGAGTGTATCTCAGTGCTCCCTAGGCCAAATGAGGCATGTAAGGGCTTGTTAGAAAGCTGTTACAATTTTATTTCTCAATCAAGAGTTGATTCAGACATTCGCATTCTGTGCAAACCTACATTTGCTTCCGTAGTTTCTGTCTGTGCAACCTGCAACTCCCTCTCACAAACAGTTGGTCCTGCCTAGGCGGCTCTTGGAGAGCCTGATCACCTCCCTGAGGGCTGCCCAAATTTTTATCAGTGGTATCAGAGCTAGAACAAGGCTTTGTCTCATTCTTGAGGCATTCCTTACACCCTGTTTTGTGAGAGAGTCGTTTAGGGGCTGAACGTTGCACTACCATGGCGACATCGGCTTCTGTGGTGGCCGGTGTCAACATCGCCAAGTTCGGAGGCAGGAACTTCTTCAACGGGAGCAAAAACATGAAGATGGTGCTGATAGAGAAGGGTCTCTAGAGCAATGTGGATGAGAAGGATAAGGAACCAGCCAAAGGCTCCCTCTCTCCTGGCGAGGCCCGTACCTACCGCAAGAAGCGTGACCACGCCCTTACCACCATCTACGTCCACCCCGCCAAACGGCAACAAATCCTCGTTCGTGGTATCCTCACGCCAAAGAAGGTTTGTCATGATGGAAACTGGGGCAGCCCTCAGGGAGGTGATCAGGCTCACTAAGAGCCGCCTAGGCAGGACCAACTGTTTGTGAGAGGGGGTTGCAGGTTGCACAGACAGAAACTACGGAAGCAAATATAGGTTTTCAGAGGACGCGAATGTCTAAATCAACTTTTTAGTAAGAAAGTACATTATCACAGATTTCTAACAAGCCCTCATATGCCTCATTTGACCTAGGGAGCACAGAGATACACTCCGTCAAAGTCTACCCTCTATCACACTTTCCTAGCCTAGCGGGATGAGCGGCAGTCACCTTGTCACACAAGAGAATTATGTCTCAAACCACATGGACAAACAACAATCATGGTTTCACCTTCCTTGAAGTCTCTTGGAGGTCCTCCAGCCGCCTTTTCTCCTTGAAGGCCGCTCTCAATCGTCCTGGCCAATAATCCTGACGCCTTTTGAGCTCAAAGTGCTCAAGTCGTCACTTGAACCCAACCCATGATCTCGAAACTTTGGAAATCCATATCTCACTCAAACGGACTCCGTATCGAGTTCCCTAATGTGCGTTGGAACCTGTGAAACATCCTCTATGCAACTGTCATGCCAGATGATTTTTATCGAGCAACCTATTTTTGTCACTTTCCGGCACTCTCATATTCATCATTCTCCCACTTTGCGAGAATAAAAATCACACAAGTCCGCACTGTCCCCTCAGCTACTGAAAACGGTGCGCTGCCAACGGCTTGGTCAGGAAATCTGCCAGCATCATGCTTGAAGGGCAGAACTTGATCTGCACCACCTGCTTTGCCACGAGCTCGCGGATGAAGTGGTACCGCAAGTCGATGTGCTTGGTGCGGGCATGAAACTCGGCGTTCTTTGTCAGAGCAATGGCGCTCATGTTGTCACAGTAGATGGTGGTGGCTGTGGTCTGCTGCTTTCCAAGGCTTTCTAGTAGCTCACGCAGCCACAGAGCTTCCTTTGTTGCTTCACTAAGGGCGATGTACTCTGCTTTGGTGGAGGAAAGGGCAACACACTCTTGATTCTTGCTCCTCCAACTGATTGCACCTCCTCCGAGCACAAACACAAACCCACTGGTTGACCTCCTTGTGTCCAGGTCACCTCCCCAATCTGCGTCACTGTACCCGATGAGGATGGGACTGTTTTTGCCGTTGAAGGTGAGGCAAAGGCTGCTGTTGTTGTCGTGGTAGCACAGCACGCGCTTGACCGCCTCCCAATGCGGCATGCCCGGATTCGCACAAAACTTGCTTAACACTCCCACTGCTTGGCTGACTTCGAGGCGCGTGCCGACTGCTGCATACATGAGGCTTACTACAGCTGCTTGGTACGGCACTGCTTCCATGCGGCTGCTCTCTTGCATGCCGCGGGGAGTCTGCATCATGCTCAGCTTCGCTCCCACTTCCAGTGGTGTCGTTGCTTTGCGCACTCCTGCCATGTTGAAGCGCTTGATGATGTCGCTCATGTACGTGCTCTGCGACAACTCCAAAGTCTGCTGCTGCCGGTTGCGCTTGACCTGAAGGCCAAGGTAGTAACTGAGCTCTCCCATGTCTTTCATGTCGAACCTGGCAGTAAGGGACTGCTTCACATCGTCCAAAAGAGAATTGGAGTCAGATGCAATCAGCAGATCATCAACATAGAGCAAGATGATGATCTGGTTTGCCTCTTGTGTGCACCTATAGACAGCATGGTCTGCTTCACTACGCACAAAGTCAAGGCCAGCTAGCTGCTCATCCATCTTGTGGTACCATACTCGCGGGGCTTGCTTCAGGCCGTAGAGGGTCTTCACAAGCTTGCACACCAAACCTTCCTTCCCTTCCACAACATACCCCTCCGGCTGCTCCATGTACACATCCTCCTCAAGGTCACCATTCAGAAATGCACACGTTACATCCATTTAGTGCACCTCCCAGTCCATAGCAGCAGCAAGAGCGAGGATCGCTCGGATGGATGGGAACTTAGCGACAAGTGCAAATGTCTCAATGTAATCCACACCTTCAGTCTGCGCATACCCCTTTGCAACTAGCCGTACTTTGTACCTGAGAATCTTACCATCCGCACCATGCTTGCGCCTGAAGATCCACCGGCATCCGATCACCCGGCTACCGCATGGAGCCTCCTTGAGATTCCATGTGCCGTTCTTCATGACTGCACCACATTCCTCATCTGCTGCACCACGCCAATCTGCCGCCTTGGCGCCGTACATGGCTTCAGCGAATGTGGCTGGGTCATCGGTGACTGTGAGGAAGAGAAGCTTGAGATCAGACAAATCCGTTGGTGGTGGAACGGTGCACAAGTTCACCAACTCCACCAGCGGCCTCTGTTTGTCTGCAAGGCGCTCGGATCGCCTCAGCGGCTCCCCACTGTCCTTTGCACCTTTGTTAAGGCGTGCGGACCGTTGTGGCAGCTGCTGTGCGTTGCTTTGCTGCTCCTCCTCATCAGATTCTGCTGCCGGCTCCTTCTCCTTCTCAGCTCCCTCCACCTCCTTGTCGTTGCCACTGTCACCGCCATCTTCTGCACCGCCCTCTTCTGCTACCGGCACTTCTCCCACTTCTGGTACAAGTGCGGAAGCAAGCGGAACTGCCGACATAGGGATCCAAGTCCAGCCCTTCACTTCCTCTTGGAAGACCACGTCACGGCTGCGGATGATCTTGCGTGCGGCGAGGTTGTAGAGGCGGTATCCCATGGTGTCGTAGCCAAGGAAGGCGGCCTTTACCGACTTTGCGTCCAGCTTGTTACGGCTGTCGGTAGCCATGTGCACGAATGCGCCACACCCGAAGACTTTCAGGTGCATCATTGTTGGCTTGCGTCCTGTCCACGCCTCCTCCGGTGTCATCAGCGCCACGGCACGCATAGGGCTTCAGTTTTTCAGGTACACGGCAGTGTTGACCGCCTCCGCCAAAAAGGTTGGCGGGAGCTCCGCGTCTTTGAGCATGCTACATACACGCTCCATGAGCGTGCAGTTTACGCGTTCAGCCATGCCAATCAGCTACGGTGTTCCAGGTGGGGTGACCTCGTGCTTGATCCCGCGACGCTTGAGGAAGGTGCGGAAGTCATTGGAGAGGTACTCTCCTCCACCATCGGTGCGAAGCACCTTCAACCGCCTGCCACTCTCATTCTGTGCAGCAGCAATCCACACCTTGAAAGCATCAAATCACTCATCCTTTCCAGCCAGGAACGACACCCACGTCTTCCTGGACTTGTCATCAATGAATGTGACAAAGTACAACTTGCCGGACA
>SZWC01003355.1:67442-83497 GCA_023375785.1 Penium margaritaceum | reverse complement strand
GGGAGGGGATGCTGATTTTGGGCGACGACCCTCCTCCCTCCCCAATTGAAAGTGTATGTGGGGGCTGGACCGGAAAGTGTAACTGGTAGAGAAAGGGAGTAGATTAGTAGAATATTTGTGTCAAAAGGATTCAGAGATGCGACTAGGACATTGATGAATGAAGATTGAAAGTTGGACTGAAAGTCGCTGAGTGGGTATCTAAGTGTACATTACAGAAACTGTAAGCAATACATGTGTGTCTTTCTAAGGAAAGAGTTTTTCACCTATCATAACTGTCATTAAATGCATTGATGGATTACATTGAACAAAGGTTGAAAGCTATTTCTTGCAGTTTTCATGTCTTACAGGTACTTCAATCATTTTACATAATAACAACCATACGGATTTGTAGATAATACATGAGGATAAGCCATCTCAAAACATAGAGAGACCCACACGTGAAATACCCTCGATGAGAGGTACCTTGGCCACACTCATCCAATTGGTGAAGAGGGTACGGAGTATGTGACTGGAAAGATCCTTTGACACCAAAAGAGAGGGAAGACCACTGACATATTCTTCAATAAGAAATCTTAGAACATAGCGCACAACAACTAGGAGTCACGTGTCAACCTGAGCCACACCAACCATATGATCAATGGTTTCTTTTTATGGAACCAGCTGTCTCTATGTAGCACACTGGGACGTCGTGGCTTAACGGGGGAGAAGTTTTATTTCATTCAAGTACATGAGTGCCTTTACTGAGAGACGGTTACAGTTACCATTTTCCTTACATTTTTAGCCCCACACACGTTGACTTCTGCATTTTTAATCCAAAATATTCGAGGAATTTCATCCATCATTCCTAACAAAGAATATTCTCTTTAATCATGTTTTCTATGGCTTCAACTGCATTTTTGAAGACGTGACGTATATTCCACAAAGCATCTTCATATTTTCTTCACATCAGGTTGACTTCTCCTCTCAACAATGTCAGAAAAGGTTTGTGGTGGTACCAGAAGCGAGCAAAAGCACAAGCAATGGAATGAATGAGGGTAAAACAAGTTGAAGAATGCAGTACACTGGAAGACAAAACAGAAGTTAGGATGAAAGTGGAAACATGGAAACAAAGAAGAAAAACAGCGGAGTGCAAGGTAGACATGAGTGTGCAAGAAAAACATGAAAGTGTAGACAAGGTCTACTTGCAGAGAAAAGCACAGGAGTGAAGTGAAGAAGCTAATAATTTTCCGCATTGCTGATAGATGGCATGGATCCAGATCACTGCTAGGAATGGCAGCAAGATGTGCGGATCCCAAAATGGATTGCTGATAATGAGATGGTCGCAAAGGCAAAACTGTGTGCACAAAGCAATGCTAACCTTGTGAGGTGGCGTGAATTGTGATGATGAAGGTGATGATGAAGCTGATGACGCTGATGACGCTGAGGCTGCTGCAAATGGAAGAGGCGTTGTAGGTACGCAATGTGGCTGGTCAGGGCATGGCGTGGACGCAAAAATGTTGAAGAGGGTATTGATTAAGTACAGAGGCAGATGAGGAGCTTGTAAGATGTACAAAAGGCCTATGAAATTGAGTGCATATGAGAAAGAAGAAGGCAGGAAGAAATAGGAGGGCTCAGCTTCAGATGCTGATTTCATCTTGACACAGGTTAAGGTCACAGGAAAAGAGTGACTTCGAGGTCAAAGGAGTGATGTCAGGAAACACTGCTTAAGTATGCTGTGACGGAAGATGGTGAATTTGGAAGCCAGGTGGCGAGGCAAGCAGACGTTGTGAACCGCCATGTGCATTCAGCTTTAGCACAGAGTAGAGGTGAAACTTGCTGAAGAGCCATTGTGGAAGAATTCATTCTGAAGAAGGTTGCAAAAAAAGAATCAGGGCAAGCCGAAAGAACTATTGTTGGAGGAGAAAGACGCCGCTGAAGGAAAGGTGATCAATTGGTCAAGTGGCACTAGAGGATGTTGCCTAAAGCTCTCATACCATGTGAGAAATCATAGATGGCAGTAGCAAAATCGAGCAAAAGCATGAAGAAGAAGTGCAATGCAGGAGATATAAGATATGAAAAATACATTGTAATGGAAGTGGAAATATGCATGAATGAAAACAAGGAAATGTGGAAGCCAAGGAAACGGTAGAGCCACAGAATGCAAAGTAGATGTTGGCGAGCTTGAAAGACATTGAGGCGTTTACAAAAGACAATGGAGGAGCAGAGTGAAAAAGCAAGAAACTGCAAGTGAGAGGCTTGCAAAGGATGAGCAAGAGTGGAATGGTAGAGCGGAGACATGGCGGTGAGGGTCACGGAACAAAAGGTGAAGGCGATGAATAGCAAAGTTTTGGATTAGTACTTGAATACAATGAACATCCCCATTTCATAGAATAGGTACCATGTAATTCTGAAATCTCCTTTGAATTAGCCTTACACGTGATGCCGGAGTTTAATTTACCATAATCCCGCTGAAATTTGGAAACTAACTCATGTGTCTTTGGTTTTGGCCCAAACTTTTCTTCTGGCATCCTTGCCATGGATGCCCGGTTCATTTTTGCTTCCCCATCTACCTTATGGCCATGGATTCTTTGGGAGTGTGTGGTGTGTTGTCCTGTGTAGTGCTGGTACATCAAGGGACACCGCACCATGCCTGAGCAGCCATCTGACGGCATGCAAGCTGGGACTAGAACATGATATTGTTATTTTATGATTTTCCTTCCTGTTTAACCCTCCCTAGCCAAAAGCCAAAACATTCATCCCCGGATGCTCAGAATATGATTTGAAAATTTTACTTCCAAATGACCTTTCAATCTTTAGCGGCAGTATGGTAGAAGGTGTGACTTGGCTTGGGTTCAACCGGTCTTGGAACGAAGAGGTCCAGCTACGGAGGAAAATGATTTAAATCAAGTAACCCTTCTTGCCTTGACTAGTGAAAAGCAAAGATCTAAATCAAAAAGCCTTTGATCAAAGTTTTCTCTACCCTTGTTGAGGAATAACTCACAACAATCCTTTGTAATAGTATGTATTGAAGATGTCTTCAAAACGATATTCCAGAGGAATATGTTCTTGAGCCTACACATTCCTGAAATATGTTCCTGACTCCCTTGAAACATCTACCGCACTGCCACCTAAACTTACATGGGTGTTTGGAAACGAATTTTCGCTCCCTAAAATCAAGCATCCAGGCTTGTGCGTTTCTTCCCATCGGTGAACTAGTTCCCCCTTGCTGTTGCATGGCTAAACTCAAATTGACCCAGTTCATGCCCCTGCAGCACAATTACATTCCCACTATCTGAAGACTCAAATTCACACATAGCGTCAGTTTGCGACGGCGCATTTTTTGCCACCCACCCAAACCACGGTCACCAGGCCATGTGGGTCCTCTGCCGCTTGATTGCTTTACTACAGAAATTCACAATGCCACAAAACCGAGCTGGAAGCTGGTGAATTCAACAGAAAACCATGGATTCTCCACCCACTGGCTAACACCCTTGAACCAGGGCCAGATTCCTTGGCATACATCTTTTATCAGGTAAATGTGGCAGTAGTGTGTTTGATGTCCAGGCGGTACCATGTGCTTGATTTGTGCTAGGGTAGCCCTCCGGCCTCAGTGTCTCGGAAGTGTAGCTTGGCTTCCATATGCCAATTGTTTTGAAATGCGTAGAGTCCGACAAAAAATAGAGATTGTCTTGTACTATTTGTAAGCATGAAGCAGCTCAAGTAATCTCTGTGCCATTTGCAGAGATCCCAGTGAGAAAGTCTCACAGTTGTTGATACGACAAATGCTGCATGACAATGTATCACATGATGCACAATGTGCGCACTTCCTCAAGTTACATGGAAAACTTTCACCGGATGGCCGCCAACAGACATAAATTGGAAATTCCATCATGTGAATGGGGAAAGAAAGCATTTTCCATTGTTCAATGGATGTAACAGAAGTTGGTCTTTAGTGAACGGCTTGCCACAATATTTTTTTTGCAAATGTATGAAGAGTTTGCATACTAGACATGGAAGTAGAAATCATGGAATGTGCATGGAAAGGGGAAACCAGACTGCGCATGTGAAAAAAGGGATTTACCCATGACGTCGATGGTTTAGGAAAGTGTCATGTGATGCATAGAAAACGGAACTGGGGACTGTGTCATTGAAAAGCGACTCACATCATGGTCAGAAAAAATATGAAATTTCATGTTCCGATGAAATTTTTAAGAGAATGTGCCCGACCAATTTGGAAGATGAAATCACTTCTGAAGATACAAAAAGAAAATGTATTTCCAGTGAACGTTTTAAGAACATTTTTATGTTTGTGGTGTACAACGTCACATTTGAACAAGAACAGGACTGAACCTGAACATTGAGGGATGCCATGAAGAAATGAAATGCACTTGGATAAGTAGCAAATAATGTGTAGAGTAAAACAAAAATATAACTGAAAAGCTGCAACAAAGAATGTGTGAAGTGGAATAACATCAAGACGCGGGAGGTGGTCGGAGGATCTTGATGGGGGTTGTGGTGGTCAGAATGAGGAGCCGTAAATTACGCTGTGGAACATTATGAGAGCCCTAGTCATGGCTCCATTTCCCCAAGAAAATCAGCTTCCAGAATGGTCCACAAGTCCAGCACCGTCCACAAGTCGACCAAGCACTATCGGAACACAGGAACGGTTTGTGTCAAATCTTCTAGAATGTGGCCAAAATTTTCAGAACCCTGGAAGCGGAACACCAGAGGTTGGTGCATGCAGCCAAAATGCCCTCGTTTGATCAACGAAAGAATCCTAAGGTCGACGCATGGTGGGCCATGAAGTTCAGGACAGAAATGCACACGTGTGGAGTTAGGGGCTTGTGTACGTGTAGAACGTAACAATTTCCCTGAATGTAGTTTGGGGTAGTGTTTTGGGTACGTCCCTGATGTACACGAGTCCCTAAAACTTGCGAGTGGGCATATCTGTTCTTACATTCATAGCCCACCGCACAGGGACTTCAGGGATTTAACGCCGTTTGGCCGAGGGCACTTTGACCACCTGCCCCAACCTCCAGTGTTCCATTCTAGAAGTTCCAGACAACTTCCTGTCACAAACCATATCAATGTTTTGATATCATTCCGCCGGCTTCTTGAAAACACTTGACTTTTATAGACAAGTGTCACGATATTCTCTGAGCCCCCCTACTTCTCGGTGGAATTTCTTGAATACGCCACTCACTACGCAACCTCGCATGTGTCGCTCGGCTCGAACGCCCATGACCCGACTAATGCCTCATTCTCATTTTCGGCATTTTATTTATGTGCTGGACACACTCAACACTTGTCGAAGTACACTTACTGCTTCATAGAAATCTTCCACTTGATCCAAGAACCTGAATCAACTTTTGTCACGCACCTCATCCTTGTAAATCACCTACATTCCTCTTGGCGTAACGCTTGGTATCAGAGAGTAGCTGCGCTGGAGGGTACACCGACACATTAGCTACCTGGGGACAACCTCGCACAAGTCCTCAATGCATCTCCACCATTCAGAATATCACAGACCTTACTACAACAAAGGTGGACCAGAGCAAGCACACCCGACGACAAGCAGCAGTCCCCAGAGTGTAATCCGGCAATGGCGGATCAGTAGCATGCGAACAACGACGCTCTCCAGGCAAACCAGGCGGCAGGGACATATTTTGCGGTGAACTGTATAACACCAATGATCCCGACGGCCAATCCGATGATGGAACCCTGGGGCTCGGCAAACCCTTTGTCCCCGCCACAGTCCGTTGGGTCAATACCTGGCACAATGGGATAAACTGGCCAACAAGCACGAATCAATGAAGACCTGTACCAGAAACTGTCGAGACTCGACAGCCTCAACACCTATCTGCTGAAACAGCTCAACACGGTAATGGAAGAGCTCTGAGTTTCTCGTGCGCGTGAAGCAGTACTCACTGAGAAAAATCTGCAACTCTCGAGCTAACCCCAATTTTGACCGGCACTCCCTGAGCCGTTTGATCTTGCAAACTCTAAGGGATCCATGGTTAGGATGTGGCTGATGAGACTAGAGGTGTACTTCACTGTTGCTGAGAGCAGAAATGACAATAAGAAAACATACTTCGCAGCCTTGCTTTTGCATGGCACGGCTTTACGTTGGTGGTCCAATCTAAAGGCCATCCAATGGCAGCAGGAGACCGGCGGAGCTACCTAAACGGCTCTCATGAATTCTCTCACATTGTCCATCGCTGGTGTACTACCTCTGGAGCAAATTAATCTGACGTGGTACGACTGTCTGACGCCACCAGAAATGTGGAGGGACTTTGCGCACGCTACCCTCGCTCATTTTGGGAAGCTGAACGAGAAGTCTGATGCACGGTACAGACTCAAACATATGCTTCAAGAGTAAAGCGTGGCAGAATACACTCTGCGTTTCTGCAAATTGATCACAGATAGTGATCTCGCCCCCAAGAAACTAACTGTCTACTACAACAACGGCCTAAAACGAGATATTTGGCAAGCAATCACCATTTTTGGCATCCATGAAAACCTTCCGTGAATCATTGCAACAGCCGACCACATGGACTATGCTGACTTCAACACTCAGATGCAGGAATCTAAGTCGGAGGTCTGCAAAACGTAACGGTCTGGAAGACTTGCCCAATGAACAACCACAAAATCATACTCGGATGAGATTTCCTGTACAGGGAAAATCCACATATCGACTGGAGCAGCGGACCAGTCTACATTTGCATTAACAACAGAAAGCGACCCCTGCCTCCCTTAGCGACCCATGACAAAGCGGCGGTGACGGGAACCAGCTGAGGTTGAAGCAGTAGAGGAAGTTGCTAAAGCCAGAAAACGCCAATCAATTTTGTTGGACGTGACCAAGCAGTACACAAAATGCTGAGCCCAAGTGTTGGTAGTCCACGTGGAAGCAGGGGATGTGGAGGAAATTGCAGTTGTCAAAACGACACCAACGGCATCGACACTCGAGAATTCTGCAGCAATATGGACAGAGATTGCGGAGCTCATTGAAAAGTTCAGAGGGGTTCTTTATGACAAAATATCCTAAGTATTACCAGTGCAATGCAACATCGACCATCACATAGACCAGAAGTTGGGAAGCAAACCGATGGTGAAGGTGACGTATCTGATGAGCGATCATGAGCTGACCAAACTCAAAAGGCAGCTGGATGAAATGCTTGGGCAGGGATTCATCCGACCCTCCACGGCACATTACACCGGTAATTTTTGTGAAGGAAAAAACAGGAGAGATGCAGATATGTGTGGAACATCGAGCATTGAACGACATCAAAATCAAAACCCGATATCCCCTCTAACGAGCGGATGAACCTTTTGACCAACTTCGTGGAGCCCGAATATTCAGCAAAAAGGACTTATGCATTGGCTATCATCAAATTTGCATATCTATTAAGGACATTGAGAAGAGAGCATTCCGCACCTGATATGGACGCTTTGAGTTCATGGATATGCTGTTCAGAATCACAAACGCCCTCACAAGATTTATGGAGCGGACGAGTAGATTTTTTTTTCTGTGCCTTGATGACTTTGTCGTTTTGTACCTGGACAACATCTTGGTGTACAGCCGCACCCCAGAGGAGCACAATTGACATCCCTGAGAATTTCTCCAGGTTTTGCACAGAGAGAAATTCTTCAGAAAACACTCAAAGTACAACTTTGGTCGCCGTTCGATTGAGCTTTTGGGCCACATCATCAGCGGCGGACGGATCACCATGGACCCAAAAAAGGTGGAGGAGATCGCTGATTGGCCGACGACCACAAATGTTTGGGACATCCAGGTATTTTGGGGCTTCTACAACCACTACCGTCTATTTGTAAAGGACTATGTCTGGGTGTCAACGCCTCTCTCTCATCTCATCCGGAAAACCACCGAGTGGATTTGGGGAGATAGCGCACAAGAAGCGTTTAACTCTTTGCAAAATGCTCTGACCTTGGCGCCAGCCTTATGATTGACCGATCCAACAGTGAACTACATTATGGCCACCAATGCCTCCGATCGAGCTATTGCAACCGTTCTCCTCCAAGACAATGGCGAAGGAGAACAAAAGGTCGCATACATGTTGAGAAAACTACTCAAACCCAAACTCAACTACACAATGCACAAAATGAAATGCTTGCAATCATGCACGCGTTCAAGACATGGGGGTGCTACTCGGAATTCTGGTGATGCTTCTTCCGCACCGGCCATCATGCCCTGAAATATCTCATCACCCTACTAAATTAAAGCCATCGACAAACTTGATGGATGGAGTTTCTTGCATCCAACTTCAACTCCAACATCTTTTGCCAATCCAGAAAAACAAATCCGGAGGATGCTCTAAGTCTTCGACCGGATCTAATGGCTGAGGTCAGTACGTTGCTCGTCGAATGAGAACCATACCTCACGCGGCTGTTTGCATAGGGTTATAAGGAGTCCGGTGGGTACAACGAAACCAAGTTCTGGTTTGACGACCCCTATTAGCAACGACGATTCACTTGCCACATCACCGTTCCTCCAGAATTTGAGTTACGACAAATGCTACTGGAGGAATGTGATGACACTAAGATAGGTGGACACTTTGGTGATGACAAGACGCTCAAGAAGCTGGCAAAATACTACAAGTGGGACAAGGTGCAGACCGATGTGGCGGGCATGTGCAAATCATATGACACCAGTTAAAGACAAAAATCTCATCGCACGCGACTACCCGGTCTACTTCAGCCCCTACCTGTTCCGACAGAACCATGGGCCGGCATCAACATGGACTTCGTGAAGGGACTGCCCGTCACTCCCAAGGGCTATGACACCATCCTCGTCGTGGTGAACAGATATTCTAAAACGTCTCACTTCATCGTCATGGTGGACAGATATTCTAAAATTTCCTATTTCTGAAATGTTCCACTTCATCAAGCACAAGCAATGGAGTGAAAAAGGGTACAACGAGCTGAAGAACGCAGTACACTGGAAGCAAAAACATTAAGTTAGGAGGAAAGTGGAAACATTGAAATCAAGAAGAGAAACAATGGAGAGCAAGGTAGACATGAGCTTGCAAGAAATACATAAAAGTGTAGACAAGGGCTACTTGCAGAGACAATCATGGGAGGGGAGTGAGAAAGAAAGGAACCGTAAGTGAGAGGCTGGGTGAGGATGAGTGAGGAGAGATCGGAAGAGTAGAGGCACGGCTGTGAGGGCCACAGAATTGAAAATGAATAGGATGAGTAGAACTATTCACTATTTAATGTTGCAGTGAATGCAAATCCCCTGTTCATACACAGAACATGACCAATCCAATGCTAAAGGCTTGTTTTCTGCTAGCCAAATTGGTTGTGACGTGTTCTTGTGTATAACGAAAAACTCAGCTTGGGGCCGACGGTCATGAAAGAAGGAGGTCGTATGGCAAAGGTGGTTCGGTCTTGGACCTCACCCTGGTTTTCAAGTTTCGGTCATTATCTGAAAAGTTTGTTTAGTGCTACCGCAGTCCTATTTTCCAACTCCCACCAAGACTCTGATAAACAATGCAATGGTCAGTGACAATTGATGCAATAAGAAGGCGAAAGGGGTTTAGAGCCATGTTAGCATAAGAGTTTGATCCATATTTGGCAAAGTTCTTCAACATGTATTTCCAGTTGTGGCCAAAGCCTTGAATGAAATATGCTGCACGTTCCCTGCCTGACTTGTCGATTGAATGTAGAAAGTGTTTGTTGACTTCCTGCTGGAGGAAAATTTGGACAAGTGTAGTATGGTTCACCCAAAGTCCATTCATGAAGGATAAGTGGGAGACCACGTGGGGAAGTAGATCTTTGTAGATCTGGTTCTGCTAGGCGCTTATATCTGCAACCAGATTCAAGCATGATGGATATGTTAAGAAAGACTTGTGACGTTAAAAGGGGTGGAAACCGAGTGGGTGCTATAGGGGCCATTCTTGAGGTACTGCCTTGGCTGGCTGCATAGCAGGAGCTGTGCCATTGCAAGGCAAAAAATTCAACTGTATCTGGTGGAGGGTGTTGTGTGTTAGTGAGTAGGACCATCTGGTGTTCCTCACGTGTTTTTTATGTTCTAGTGAAGAACTTTGTCATGTAGTAATAATGATTTCACATCATTTTTGCAAGAGATGCAATGATCTCAAGCCAGCTCAGCCATCACATTGGAGCCAGGGCAGGTCAGCAAGAGAAGGCTAATGGGGGTCATCCTAAATATTATGATGTTGCTACTGGTACTGAAGAAACTTCACGTGGCTGGTGTTGCTGCTACTAGCTCATCACTAGTTGTTGATTGATGTGGTGTGGATGCAGGTAGCCGCTGTGAAGGGAACCAACTTTTGCTGATTGCTGAGGATGATTGATATTCATGAATTGGTTGCTTGTTGATAACTTTTCTGATACCTATCTCTAGTAAGACATGGGCGCAGGGGCGGAACCACGTGCGCAAAAAGTGAGGATTTTAGAATGGAACCCAAAAGCAATATGTGGGATGCAAAGGTGGAGATCGTTGCCACCACATCACTCATTGAAGGTGTGCTGCAACCACCAGTCCTTTGTTTCCGTGCAAGGATGGAGGAGTAGTGAAAGTGTCAAGGATCCAGAACCAAAGGCTAAAGTGACTTGTTCCACTCTTTGATTCAATCTTGTGTGTGATGAGAGTCAGTGCCTAATTTCAAAGGTGAGAACCAATTCTTAAGAAGTCTCTCTAGCCATAAATTGTTGAAGCTAATGATGATAAATTGGGTGCATGGAAGAGAACACATTCGCTGTTGATTCTTGCTGATAAGTTGTTTATTGAGGTAGTGACACATGGCGATCCAGAAGCTAATCAGTTTCCTCATTGCTTATAGATGACGTGGATCCAGGTCATTGCTAGGAAGGGCAGCAAGACGTGCGGATCCTGGAACGGATTGCTGATAATGAGATGATTGCAAAGGTAGAAATGTGTGCACAAAGCAATTCTAACCTTATGAGGTGGTGTAAACTGTGATGACAAAGGTGATGATGAAGCTGATGAGGCTGATGACATTAAGGCTGCTGCAAAAGGAAGAGGTGTTGTAGGTGCGCAATGCGGCTGCTCAGGGCACAACATAGCACAAAGGCGACACAAAGGTGTTGAAGAGGGCATTGATGAAGCACAGAGGAAAATGAGGACCTTGTAAGCTATATGACAGGGTTATGAAATTGAGTGTGTATGATGAAGGAGGATGCAGGATCCGGAAGGGAGCCCGGTGGGAGGGATTTTCTGCCTGGACCATCTTAAAAACCAAAAAAAAAAAACAGGATGCAGGAAGAAATAGGAGGCTTCGGATGAAGATGTGATGTTTTTCAGATCACCTGCTGATTTCATCTTGACACAGGTTACGGTCACAGGAAAGGAGTGACTCGAGGTCAAAGGAGTGATGTGAGGAAACACTGCTGAAATATGCTGTGACGGAAGATGATGA
This sequence comes from Penium margaritaceum, assembly GCA_023375785.1. NCBI lineage: Eukaryota > Viridiplantae > Streptophyta > Zygnematophyceae > Desmidiales > Peniaceae > Penium > Penium margaritaceum. The sequence continues at coordinate 72,095 of SZWC01003355.1, read as the reverse complement.
ATGTGGAATCCAGGTGGCAAGGCAAGCAGATGTCGTGAACCACCATGTGCATTCAGCTACACCATGTCTTGGAAGTGTTTCTTGGCTTCCATATGCCAATGGTTTTGAAATGCATAGAGTTCAACACAAAAATCGAGAGTGTGTTGTACTATTCATAATCGTGAGGCAGCTCAAATGATCTCCGTGCCCTTCGCAAAGATCCTAGTGAGCAATTTTGACAGTTGTTGAAGCACCAAATGCTGCAGGACAATGCATCACATGACGCACAATGTGTGCACTTCCTTAAGTTACGTGGAATTTTTTGACCGGATGGCTGCCAACAGATAGAAATGGGAAATGTCATCATATGAAAGGGAAAAGAAAGCCTTTTCCATTGTTCAATGGACGTGACAGAAGTTGGTCTTTAGTGTACGGCTTGCAGCAATCTACTTTTGCAAATTCATGAAGAGTTTGCATATCAGACATGAAAGTAGAAGTCATGGAATGTGCATGGATAGGGGAAACCAGACTGCGCATGTGAAAAAAAGGGCTTTACCCATGACGTTGACAGGTCAGGAAAGTGTCATGTGATACATAGAAAACTGAACTCAGGATTGTTTCATTGAAAAGTAATTAATATAATGGTTAGAAAATGATGAAATTTCATGTTCCAATGAATTTTTGAAAAGAATGTGCCCAATCTGTTTGGAAGATGAAATCACTTCTGAAGATATAAGAAGAAAACACATTTTCCAGTGAACATTGGAAGAGAAGGATTTTGTTTTGGTGTGGTGTACAACGTCAAATTTGAACAAAAATGGGGACTGAACCTGAAAACTTAGGGATGCCATGAAGAGATGAAATGCACTTGGATAAGTGGCATAGAATTTGTAGAGTGAAACAAGAATTTAACTGAAAAACTGCAATCAAGAATATGTGAAGTGGAATAACATCAAGACACGGGAGGTGGTCAGGGGATCTTGATGGGGGTTGTGCTGGCCAGAATGAGGAGCCGTAAACTATGTTGCAAAATGTTTTGAGAGCCCTAGCCACGGGTCCATTTCTCAAAGAAAATGAGAAGAAGGGCAGAGGTGGCAGCAGCAGGAGCAGGGCGGGTCGGTGTTTTTTTGTGTGCTCAGAACGCACGCACCTACAAACCAGTAGGAGGATGGCAGAGAGGAACAATCCATGCAGAAGCACATGAAAGAAATTCCACGATGTTTTTTTATGGCTCTTGATTCAAGGGAGCACGGACAAGGGAAAAAAAGTTGGAAGAACTCATCCGCACTAAGTTGTATGCAGTGGTAAGAGGCACCCGCGTGCCAGTTTTATCCAAGAAATCCCTCAAAAACCATGAAGTGAAGCATGGATCACAATCCGGGACCACTGACTTTGGCACTTCATGCAGCTTGATGAGGAAATTAAGGAGGGGTTGAGCTGCATGAGCAATAGTAAATCTCTGTCAACATGTGATGAAATGTGCCATGTTGGATGTTTAATCACCCTCCAATAACAAAGTGCTGCAGTCTTCTGGCGCTACTGCTAGCCCGCCAATGAGGCCAAGCATGGTGACTATCCTTGGACGTTGTGGCACGAGCAATGGTTGTACTTCTCATGGTGGCCTAGTCCTTTGTGCCTTGATGCCTTGGCACACATTTTAGCTGCTCACAAACCTCTTCGAGTCAGACATCATTGATGGCCACTAGTATTGGCGTGCTAGCATCTTGTTAAAGCTGAAGTGACCTGAGTAGTGGGTTTATATGCCTCTTTTAACACCAAATTCCTTCATGACGCATACTCAGACACAAAAAAACTTATTCTCCTTTGCTCTTCGTCCATACACTCCATCCCATGTGAGATCTTTCAGTGTACCATCCACTAACTCTCCGTCTATGCCATACCCATGCTTGCACAGGCTTTGTATGACTGGAGATCTTGTAAGCACTGAGATGAAATTGATTCTGAGGTGCGGCCTCCTCAACAGAGGATCTGTCGAAATCACCTTCTCATGCTTGTACTGGACATTATAGGATACCACAAAAGAACGTGACTCTAGGTTCCAGCACAAGCTGAGGCTAAGGTGTGGCCTAAACTTCCATCCAGTGTGTCTGTTGGTCATTGAGGTTTGGTTGCGTCTTCCTATTCTATAAGGAATAGTGACCTATGAATACCACACAACAACGTGACTCTAGGTTTCAGCACAATTCTTAAAGGCATGGATCACGGCCGGAATCTTCTTCTCATGGATTATTCAAGCTTCTTGGCACCTCGTAACTTGCAAGATGCCCAGGTAATCAGCTGCAGCCCCTTCCCATGATCCTGCATCAATACTTCCCTGAAAACGTAGTTGCTTGCATCCTTTGACATAATGTACTCTTTGGATGAACCCAGATGCACCAGGACCTGAGTGACACACATTCTTGAGCTCCAAACAGCTCTTTTGCTCCTTCTCGCCCCATTTCCACACGAAATCTTTCCTCTGCCGTTGTATGTTTCCCTACTTTGCTCAATTCCTAAGGTTCATGCACATATGCTGCTCCTCAGTCTTCTTCTTAACAAAGAGGACAGGCGCAATGTAACGTGACACCGAAAGCCTGATAAACCCTTGCCGTGCTAGCTTCTCCAGATACTTCTTGAGCTCGCCTAGGTCATTGTGTCTCTTGCGATAGGCAGCAGGCATGGTTGGATTTGCTCACAAAAGTAGCTCAATTTTCATAGTGTATATTTCCTTCTTAGGTGGTGAACCCTTTATAAGTTCAATAACACAACAACGGAGCTCTCTAGTACTAAATCTATGCCTTTTGACAGCTCTGTACCTTGTGGTTTCTTCTGCCTCCCTTCATTTTCCTTGTGTCCCCTCAAAACACTTCAAAATCTTCAGCTGTCTCCTTCTATCACACCCACACATAATGCTTTTGGTCCCTCTTGCGCTCTTTGAGATTTAGCTGCACATAACTTAGCTGTGGTACTTTCCTTCCTTGGAGTGCTTGTCACCAGTCCACAGAAGAAAATCTATCTGCTCTCCGCTTTTGTTCACCTTCACCTGGCTACATACCCAATCCACAGTAGGAATCCACCAGCAAGTCGCATTCCAAAATGGCGTCACAGGCTTCAATCGGGAATGTGCAAAACTTTACCTCACACAATAGCTTGCCTAGGCGGACCCTAAGAGGTTTCAGAGGTAATCCAATCGTAGGGCATGGCATAAGTGGCCGGCAGACACTAGCGTGCTCTTTTGCTTGCCAACGGTCAATGTATTAAACAGTCACATGATCTTTGAACTCCCTAACTTTTCTTCTATCATCCAAACATCAAAATTTTGCATGGATAGGTAGATCACAGAAGCGGATGTGGAGAACGTGCACACCAAATCAGCATTCATTCCTATGCACTGTGCGCCAGCCCTCAAAATTTTGCATGGATAGGCAGATCACAGAAGCGGATGTGGAGAACGTGCACACCATATCAGCATTCATTCCTATGCACTGTACGCAGGCCATCCACTACAGTGCGAAGGGAGGCTCCTGCAATCGTACCAAAAATGCGCGAGGCAGCGAGTGTTGACACTGACCTGTTTCTTCTGTTCTGTTGTGATAAGTTACATAGTCCCACCAATTACCTTCCAAATAGAGAGATTTGTGGATCTAGGAGCTGGATCCCCAGATCCGAATCGAGGATCCAGATCCCAAAATCCAGATCCAGGTAGAGGATCCTGTTGGAAGTTGGCCCTCCCCATGCCCAAGTGCGGTGCCGGGAGGCGCCGACAAGCCGCCAGAAAGAGGAAGCTCCGCGCCAGCGGATCTGTCAGCTCGAGGATTGCTAGGATCCAAAAATGGATGATTGCCCTTTAAAGTTGACAAGTCGCTGAATCCGGTGGAAGTTGTTTCACCGGAATCGGACAAGTGTCGATGGCCTTCCAAACTTGGGGTGTGCGCAGCAACTCTGGGAGCCGGCTGCGATTCGAAATTTGGTGGATAGTCGACCAGACCGAGTAACAATAGTACCATCTAGAGATTTTGCTTGGGAAGGTCTGCCGAGGCGTCTGGTGGATAATCCACCGGATCCTGTACAGCAGTTTGTTACTGAGGGACAGCCAAAATCCTGGCTCATCGTCCGAAACTCAGTAGTACGTTTTGTTACTCGGGGACAGTCAAAATTCTGACTGCAGGTCCGCGGACATGTTTCGAACCTCGTCACACCCCATCACCAAACTCGACCCAAAAGTGGGGAAGGTGTGTGGAAACAGTGCAGGACACCCATACACCATGTGCAATGGGATATGCACCTTGAGAAAGGCGCTTCACACGTTAAGGAAGGTGCCACGGTGAGTGGCGGCGTCAGGCTTAAGTGGTGGGTGAGACCTGTGCTTCGGCAAGCGTAACTTGGACTACGCTTGTCCAAATTGCACAAAGTTTGGTGCGTTGGAAAACTCATGACTATCCCTATACGTTTCCTTATCATGTTTATGTTCAACAACTGATGACAATCGCGTTATTCCCTTTACAAAAGTGACTGTCTCTAATTACCTGCTCACATAGTAGTAGGAGACAAGAAAGCTCACGCTCAGTCTCAGATTTTCCCGAAACAGAAGACGTAAACCACCAAGAGACAATCAGACAAATGTCAGGTCTGCATCTAGCAGATTCCTCCTGACAAAGGGTTATGGGTCCACGG
>SZWC01003355.1:46996-58321 GCA_023375785.1 Penium margaritaceum | reverse complement strand
GGGAGGGCGTCAGACGAGGAGTTTCCCAGGCCGCCCAGGTTTCTGGCGGAAACATGGGCAGCTCGGGAACCAAGGCGCCTCGGTTGTGAGGGCTTCTGTCATTCACGGACTCGGATGTTTGAACCGTTGGGCACCCTAGACGTGTTGGACGCACGCAGAATCTTGACCTAGCCCAAGGGCCACTCACGTTACCACGTTGTTGGTCCATGTTTCACATATCATAAGACCAAGTACATGTGGCTAATCATGGACTCCCTGACATGGTGTCATAACCATGGGAGGCTGTGACACCATGACAGGTGGCGCAGTCAACGGACAAAGTGCGATAGCATGTACCGGAGCCAACGTTCGGGGAGCCGGCAACCCGGGAGCTCGCTTTCGGTCGCGCTCCCGCCGGCAGAGAAGTCTGCACCCATGCGGATTTGACCCCAGCCTGCTGCGAATCCCCCCCCCCCCCCCCCCCCCCCCCCCGCACGCGGTGGATTCGCCACAGGATTCGGGAATTCCCAAACAAGACCCGCGTCTGGATCCAGATTCGTGAATCAGGATCCGGATGCAGGATTTGTCAACCGGGTTCACAAATCCGTGGATTCGTGAGATGGCTTAACTACACGTGATCTCTCCTCGTCATAAAAAAATGACAGATATGGGAGATTAACCAGTAGATTTCGGTGGATGCTGATGACTTGCTACGTCCATTAGATCCAAACATGAATGGCCTTCCATCCCCATAATAAAAAGTACACTGACCACACCAATAAGATGCTCAAACAACTGTTGTGAACGCTATGCGAGCCACATGGTGTCAAAAAGTTCCCCTGCCATGGATGTCGTTTTCCGTAAAGGAAGGGATAAAGGAAGGGATTTTCATGGTCTCCTGGACCAGAGCGAGCCTCCCCCCATGTTGTAGGGCCAGGAAGGGCGCTTCGACAGGCCACCATCGAAGTGCCTCCCGTCACTCCCGTTCGTGGGCACGGTGGACGGCTCCACCATGGGTTACTTCAACAGCTGTAGCAGGGACTCTACTGCTCCATTTTGGGCGTTGTTGGATGCTTTGGAAAGCTCAGATCATAGGCTTTAAGAATCAGATGTAATCTCACCAAAATCACTAACCATTAACGGTATTCAGCCTTTCTCAGTCTCCGCAACCTGCATTCTGCGAGAATTCTGCTCCCTCGGTGTTGTGGCGACTCAAAGCACACACCTCCCTTGGAAATCTCTTTGCACTAAGCAGCCATGTACACTTGTGGTGGATCAGAGCAGGCCATGAAATAATTCTTGACAAAGGGTTATGGGCCCAAAGCCCTTTTCTGCCTGCCAAGAATTTCACGCCTTTCGCAACGCAAGGGTGTGTCACTCCAGGTGACTTCGCTGTTACAGTTTGAGACTGTCCATAACAGAATTTCAACATGGCGCAGAAGTCATAATCCTCACCCATCCAAAATACATGGGTGGTCCTGGATTTGGGCTGTGACGGTGGCATTTTGAGATCCTTGTGCACAAGAGATTGCTGGATCTTATGATGGGTATGGAGGTTCAAGCTGCGAGCGCAGCAAATAAGGAGAAGATGACCTTCGCTAAGAAGAACACGGAGGCGCTGATGCTCCTACTGTCGGTGCTGCACACATCTCAATGGGGCTACATCCATGGCGGTGCTTTGGGGAAAGATGCTTGGAAGAAGCTCTGCTCCTTCCACCAATGAACATCCCCAGCCAAAACGCTCTTTGCAACGAAGTGAATATTTACGGTGAGGATTGAGGAGGGTGAGGACGTCATTTCCACCATGCAACAGAACGAGTCTCTTGCCTCACAATGCAATGATGTGAGGTAGAATATTGACGCAAAGATGCAGGCGATGGCACTTCTTATGGCTCTGCCCAAATTTTGGAGCCTTCTCATAACCGTGTTAGGAGGTTGGGAGGAGGATAAACTCGCTTACGACGCAGTCGCCGAGTACATCCGCAACGAGGTGCACCATCGCAGCGGTGTTGAGACCTCGTCATCCTCAACTGTCCTGGTCACCAAAATGCAGGGTGGCAGCAGCAATGGCAAGCAAGGTGGTGGTAAGAGCGGTGGCAAGAAGGGCGCCAAGAAGGGTGCATGCCATAGTTCTGGCAAGGAGGGCCATTGGGCCAAGGAGTGTCCGGAGGAGGCGCAATCTGGTGGCAAGGGTGCCAAAGGCAAGAAGGTGCTCCTCAACGGCACCACTTGGCAAGAACCACCACCTCAACAGGTCGTGGTTCTTGCCAAATGCAAGAACCACGACTTGAAGGGTGCCAACCGGCGCAGACTTGACTCAGGTGCGGAAGAGCACACCCAAACCGAGAAGGTGGGGTTCATCAAATACACCAAGTCCGCCAAGTCCATGGTGGTCGCCAACGACAAGGTCGAACCTACAGCCGGCCAAGGTGACGTGGACATGGACGTGGTGGTTGGTGGTAAAAGGATGCAGCATGGCAATCAAAACGTTCAACATGTCCTCGGTCTGGCTGAAATTTTGAGTGTAAGTTGCTTGACAGAAAAGGGATATAAAGTGCTCGTCCGCAGGAAAGGTGCAGTCGTGCAGATGGACGGCGGCGGTGAGGTCGTGCTCAAAGCAAAGTGTGAGGGATGCCTCTACATCATTGAGACCAAGGTCATCCCCTCGGTAGCAGATAAAGCAGACCCACCAGCACGCGTCGTCAACCTCGCAAAAGGCAGGGGAGCAGACCTGTAGTTGTGGCATCGGCAGCTGGGGCACTTGTTGCCCGCAATTATGCACGAGATGGCAAAGATCCACCAAATGGATGTCAAAACGGCTTTCCTAAATGACATCATTGATAAGGAGATTTACCTTGAGGTTTTGTATGGGGTGGATGCGCCGGTGGGCAAGGTGTGCAAGCTTCGTAAGCACTTGAATAGGCTAAAACAGGCACCCAGGTGCTGGTACCTACAGATGGATGGCTACATGGCGAAGCTTGGCTTCAAGCGCTGTGAGTCAGACCACAGCGTGTACATGCGGTGCAGCAAGGGACCCCATCAGATTGTTGCACTCTACGTGGATGATCTGATCCTGTGCTCATCAGATCTGGCGGCTTTCTAGTAGCTCAAGGAGCAGCTTAGCATCAGATTCAAGATGACGGAGATGGGGGAGCTAGAGTACTACCTCAGGGTGAGCATTACGCAGAACCGGAGGGCGCACACGCTTGAGCTGGGGCAGGCCAAGTATGTGACCGAGGTCCTGAAGTGGTACGGCATGGAGATTCGCAAACCAGTGGGGAGTCCGGTCTCCAGGAGCTGTTAGCTGAGTGCGGAGATGGCCCCGCAAACAAAAACAGAGAAGGAGAACATAGCGGAGGTGTCCTACCAATCTGTGGTGGGCAGCCTGATGTATGGCATGGTGGCTACTCAGCCAGACCTGGCCAACGTGGTGGGTCAGGTGAGCAGATCCGTGGCCAACCCTGGGCCACTACACTAGATGGCCATGAAGCGCATCCTCTGGTACTTGTAGGCACATGATCCTGAAATATGATGGAAAGGGGAGTTCAGACCCTTTGCGGCTGGTCTACTACACTGACGTGGACTACGCCGGCGATGTGAACAAAAGGAGGTCCACTTCTGGTTATGTTTTATTCCTCGCAGGTGCAGCAGTCTCGTGGTGCAGCAGAAGCAGGCCTGCGTTGTCACTTCCACAATGGAAGCGGAGTACATCGCTTTGGCCAAGGCGGTCAAGGAAGTGGTGTGGCTCCGCAAATTGCTGGGAGAGCTGGGCGTGCCACAACAGGAGCTTACGGTGGTTCAGGAGGAAAACACCGGCCCCATCTTTCTCACCAACAACCTGACAAAGCACAGGAGGACAAAGCACATCGACTTGCGCTACCACTATGCTTGTGATATGGTTGAGAAGGGACGAATTGTGTTGCAGCATTGCAGCACGAAGCACATGCTCGCAGATTGCTTGACCAAGGTATAGCCCCAGGATCGGCATGTCGTCAGCTTTGCAGAGTTTGGGTTCATAAGCTGTGGATGGCTTGAAGGTGCAGGAGTGGACGAGTGAGAGTGAGCATGAGGCATCGGGCATGGAAGGTGCAGGGTGGAGATTGTCAAAACGTTTCCCCGCCATGGATGCCGTTTGCCGTTTCCTGGTTCAACCAGTACAGAGTGGTTGGATTTCTTATCTGATTGTAGATTTGCACTTTGTGGATCTTGTCATGCAGTTTTGAGCTTTCAGTTGCTCAATTTGGTCGGTAACTCAGAACATTAGCCCCATCCGGGTTGCAGGTGGGTGAAATCTGGGTATCCGTCACTGGTGACGGGATACTTCCACCCCCAGTGGTCTGAGTTCGACTTTAATGAGCTCCAAAGGAATTTGGGCCATGAAGGAAGGGATTTGGATGGTCTCCTGGACTAGGGCGATCCTCCCCCGACGTTGGAGGGCCAGGAGGCGCGCTTCGACAGGCCACTATCAAAGTGCCTCCCGTCAATCCTGTTCGTGGGCATTGTGGGCGGCTCCACCATGGGTTACTTCAACAGCCGTAGCAAGGGCTCTACTGCTCCATTTTGGGCGTGCTTGGATGCGTTCAAAAGCTCAGATCACACACTAGATGAATCAGATGTAATCTTGCCAAAATAACTAACCATTAATGGTCTTCAACATTTCTCAGTTTCCGCAACCTGCATTCTACAAGAATTCTTCTTTCTTGGTGTTATGGCGACCCAAAGCATATACCTCCCTCGGAAGTCTCTTTGCACTAAGCAGCCGCGCACACTTGTGAGTGATAAGATCACGCCAGGACAGAATTCCTCACGCATGGCACTGAATTGTTGGTTGTGTTGCCAGATTCCAAGCTTGCATACAACTCTGCGACCTCCACAATGACGAGCAAAATTCCATTCTCAGTGGTTAACGACAAAGTACCAGCAACTCAGACATGTTTGTAGAGTTTGAGAGACATACCGGCAATTGACATCCAGTGATGAGATTTCCAAAACATCTGGGACACAACACTCCGGACACTCGCAAAGACCCAAGTAGCCATGAAGTGGGCAGCCAAAAAGATTTGGATGGACATCAAATTCCACGTTGGTAATCTCTTCGTACTCATCTAGAGGAACATCACGTTGCAAGGATAGGAATTCTCAATGCTCAAACCTTAATGGTTAGGGCGCTTCACAATCAAGGAGATGCAAACGCCTCTCTTGGCTCAGCTCTGCCTACTTGACAGCATCACTATCCATCGGTGTTCCACATTAGCTGTCTATAACTCCACTACGACCCAAGTGAGCATTTCCCTGGCAGAGGTGTTCCTCTACCACCACTTGTGGAAGCGGACACGGGCACAGAGTACAAGGTCGCAGATACTCCTGGACACCATTGATGAGGAAAAATGATGCAGTATCTTGTGAAGTGGCAAAACTGTAACACATCATAAAAAAGTTGGAAGCCCTAACACAACCTACAGGACAATGATAAGAAGATCAACGGTTGTTTTAGCCGGAATCGGCCTACATCTTGCAACAAGCTGGGACTTTGTAGCCAAAAGGACGAAGTGTTACATTGCTCATGTACACAAGTCCCTGAACTATGCACGTGGACATATCTGATATGTCCACGTGAATATCTAATATTCACGGCCCACGTCACGTCAACCCCCGATTTTTTCCACTTACTCGAGGGCATTTTGGCCAACTGCCCCAACCACCGGTGTCCCATTCTAGTAAGGCTCTGACCGGTCCGACCACCTCCTAGACGTGTCAACTGAACTATCGGAAACCATAAAGATACTTGGATACCATATCGTTGATTCCTTGACTGTGCTAGAAGTTTATAAAGATGCTCCTAGATATTGTCAAAACTCCCCAACTTCTCGGAGAAGCTTCTCGATGCCGCCTCTGAACAAGCAATGTCACACGCATCGCACGCTTTGCTTGGCTAGAGAGTCCAAGATCCCAATCATGCCTCATTCTTGTTTCTGCTCTTGTATATATGCACTAGACTGTTTTTTCTCTATTCATTGAAGTCCACTATATGATTCTTACATAAAGTCCAAATGTCCCAATTCCACTAATTGTCTTTTGCTCCACATCTTCTACCTGTTCACCACCTATGTTGCCCTCTGTGTAGTACACACTCCTGAGAATGAACCTTACGAACCAAGCTACTGCGGGTTCTGGAGGGGTTTTGCACAAAAGAAGAGCCCTTTAGCCCCAAACATGATTTAGGGTGGGTATTGTCTAGGATTTTCATGTAAACAATAGGTGTTTTCATGTTGAAGTATAGAAATGTCATACTAAGGGCGTTTTTGCATGACTGAAAAAAAAATATGACACCTTTGTTTTCCAAAACTCTGATCCCTCATGAAAATGGAGGGTTATATGTTGTAAGTGGGATCCGCCTAAATCCTGATAGGGTATCTGCTCATTGGAAATAAAAGAGGGGTCATTACTCGATCGTGATTCTTGCAATGGTTCAACGACCCTATGTCCTTTGTTTGGCAAGGCTGGAAACAAATGTTACGTCCAAGACGCACACAAGTCCCTCAACCATGCAAGTGGGAATTTCTGAACCTACATTTATGACCCACTGCGCGTCGACCTCAGGATGTTGACCCCGTCCGGCTGAGGGCATTTTGGCCACCTTCCCCGATCTCTGGTACTCCACTTTTGAAGGTTCTAACACATTTGACCAGTTTTGAGAAGGGTCAAAAGAAGTGTTACAAACTGTTTGGATGTTTTGATACTGTTCATTCAACTTCTCAACGGCACTAGAAGTTTATAGAACCACGCCTCAAATTTCTCAAAACCCCCAGATTTCTCAGTGGAGATTCTTCAAGCGACCACTCACAATGCGATGTCGCACGTGTTGCTCAGCTCATCACCCATGTCCCAACACATGCCTCATTGTGTTTTTTGTCATGGTGTATTTGTGCTCAATTGTTTTGACACTTTTCATCAAATTATACGTACAATCCTCAAATTCCTCAAATTGTATTGTGCTCCGTACCTCATCCCCGTGAACCACCCACGTTCCGCTTAGTAAAACACTTGGTATCGTAGCGCAGGGGCACTAGAGGGGTAGCCGACAGACATGTGTTCAGTAAATCTCTACCATTGACCATTTTGTAGATCTTGCAACGACAACGGTGAACAGAGAAAGCGCACGCAGCAGCAAGTAGTAGTAGCCGGAAAAAATTCTGGAAATGGAGGATCAGCAGCGCGTGATGAACGAAGATCTCCAGGAAAACCAGGCAGCAGCGGCAACTTTTGCCGTGAATGGCGCAACACCGACAACCTCGACGGCGAACCTGGTGATCGATCCCTCGGGCTTGACAAATCCTTTGCTCCTGCCATTGCCCGCCGGGTCAACACCTGGCACGATGGGAGGCACCGGCTGACAGGCTTGTATCAACAAAGATCTGCCAGAAACTGTTGGGACTTGAGAGCCTCAACACCCATATGCTCTAACAAATCAAAGTTGTGATGGAGGAGTTGCAAAGTGTTGTTTACTAGATGCGGTACTCACCAAGATGAATAGATATCTCTTGAGTGAATCCAAAATTCGACCGGCACTCATTGAGTCGCTCTATCCTGCGAACTCCAATTAACCGACAGTCAGGATGTGGCTGACGAGTTTTGAAGTGTATTCCACCACTGTTGAGGTCAAGAACGGCAATAAAAAAGTTGGTTATTTGATCTAAAGACCATGAAAAAGCAGCAGGAGACGGGCAGCGCTCGATCAACGGCTGGTGCGACTGCTTTCACATTGTCTACCACAGGCATTCTACTTCTTGAGAAGCTTAATCTGACATGGAACAACTCCCTGAATCCATCGGGGAACTGGATGGAATTTTCACATGTCACACGCGCATGCTTTGGAGAAATTAACAAAACGTCTGACGCATGGTATTGGCTACAACGCCTGCATCAACAGTCCAGCATGGCACAGTACTAATGGTGTTTCTTCAAAATCATCACCGGCAGTAACCTCCCCTCTGACAAACTTTGTTTTGACTACAAGAGTGACTTCACAAGTGACATACAGCAGGCAATTTCCATATTTGTTATCCAAGACAACCTTCCGTGAATGATCACAGCAACCGATTGCATCAGCAGTGCTGACCACAACACTCAAGAATAAGAATCCAACGGTTGGTGACCCCAAGGCCACAAATCATATCGTGGCGGAGGGAAGTTGTCGTGGATAAAAACCTCGTCTCTGATGGAGGTTGACTCCATTGATCAATGAGATCAACGGCTATGCTGAAATTGTGGGAAGCCAGGACACATCCTGTGCGACTGTCAGAAATGGCAACAACAAGCAAAAAGGGGTTGAAGTCGTAGAGAAAAAATGAGGAGTTGGGACATGGCAAAGAACATGAGTGGACTGCGGAACTCCTGTCTGGTCAAAAAACATGCGCCAACCGATGGCCCATCTAAGTGGCCCACATTGTTGTAGAAAGGCATTCTTGAGATCGTACAATTTGATGAGGGGTACGATGACGACCAACTGGAAACACTGCTACGAGATTCACCAAGGGGATACAAAAGTTTTACACGATACCAGCACTATAGGATGAAGGCACTTCTAACAATTTGGTAAGTAACGACATGGTTCAGAGGCTGGATTTGCATACCAGACCGGGGGTGTTTGAAGTAAAAAATGTTGATGGACGAGTTCAGATCTATCCACTCCGTGAACCACTCCGACTGTAGATTGGGGATTTACACGTTGTGACACTGTAGAGAACTAGTCCAATGAGTGACCATCAGATCATCCTTGGACAAGATTTCCTGTACCGACACAATTGGCAGGTAGACTGGAGCAGTGGAGCACTCTACCTCAACATTAATGGCAGCGAAAGTTATTTGCTCCTCATCAAGCGAGCCATAACACAGCGGCGGTCATGGAAAGCAGCAAGGTGGAAGCAGCAAAGGAATTCGTAGCCGTCACAAAACGCCAGCCAATATCATTTGATGTGGCCAAGAGGTATCTGCAACGCGGAGCACAACCGTGGCTAGTCTATGAAGAAGCAGGAAAAGCGGAAAAATGCAGAGTACCGGACGCAACCATATCAACTCTGACAACTGGCAAGTTCGTAGCCGTTCCAATGAAGTTTGCATCTCTACATGAGAAGATGAGGGCAGTTTTTCCTGAAAAACTACCCCAAGAATTACCTCTGTAACGAAGTGTTGACCACCAGATAAACCTCAAGTTGGGTAACAGACCGATGGTCAAGGAGACCTATCAGATGAGCGGCAAATAGCTGACCCAAATCAAGAAGCAGCTCGACAAGATGCTTGGTCAAGGGTTCACCAGGCCATCCACGTCACCCTATGTGGTACGTGTACTTTTCATGAAGAAGAAAACCAAAAAAAAATGTAGATGTGCATGATATACCGAATATTGAATGACATCACCATCAAGAACTGCTACCCTTGCTCACGAGCAAAAGAACTTTTCGACCAACTCTGCGAGGCAAGAATCATCATCATAACTGACCTATTTAGTGGCTGTTTTCAGATCTGCATATCTGATAACGACATCAAGAAGACAATGTTCTACACAAGATACTGGCACTTTGATTTTGTTTGGACTCACAAATGCCTTTGTAACGTTCATAGCCAAAACAAACAACATTTGTCCGGCCGCACCTCAATGACTTTGTCTTCGTATATCTTGAAAACATCCTCGTGTACAATCACAAACCAGAGGAGCATACTAGATATCTGCATAAAGCTCTTGAGATTTTACAAAGAGAGAAATTCTACGAAAAAATCTAAAAGTGCGACTTTGCTCGCAATTCAATCAAGTTTTTGGGTCACATCATCAGTGGCGGACGGATCACTATTGACCCCAACAAAGTGGATGCGGTCGCTGATTAGCCGACGCCAACCAACGTTTCGAACGTAAGAGTGTTCTTCGGATTCTGTAACTAGTGCAGTCGGTTTGTAAAGGACTACGTCCAGTTGTCAGCACTTCCTTCCAATCTCACTCATGAAAACACTCAATGGCATTGGAGAGATAGCAAACAAGAAGAGTTTAACTCCTTGAGAAAATCTCTGACATTGGCGCCAGCACTACGGTTTGCGAATCCAACAGTGGACCAAGTCATGACAACTGATGCATAAGATCAAGCAATGGAAGCTATTCTCCTCCAAGACAACGGTGGTGGAGAACAAATGCTATCACATATGTCTCAAAAAATGCGCCAGACGGAACTCAACTACAAGATGCATGAAGAATAAATGCTCATAATTGTGGGTACGTTCAAGACGTGGTGGTGTTACTTGGAATGCCGGTGGTGCATCGTCTGCACCGACCACCACGCCCTGAGGGTTTTCAACGATAAGCCAAATCTGAGCTGTCAAAAAAATCAATGGAATGAGTTCCTCCTTTCTAACTTTGACTATGATATCGAGTACTTGTACAAGGATTTTGCCTTGTACTTCATGCGTTGGCTGCCCCCCCAAAGCTGCTACGCTCTGAAACCAAGTGTTACGTCTGGCGGAATGCGAGTGGTTAACAGAGATGAGGTTAAGATCAAAAGACAATTGGGACAATTGGATTATTTGTCTTTAGCACTAAGTGTACTTTGATGACAATTGTTGAAAATTTCGAGCACCTAGTGTTGGGTCTTGGGTGCTCAAGTTGAGCGACAAGTGCGATGCCACGACGTATGTGGTTGCTTTGAGAAACTCCACCAAGAATTCATGAACATTTGAAGTGCGGTTTAATTCAAGTCCAGCGCTGTCCAGAAGTTGACCAAGCAGTATCAGAACATCAGTACGCTTCATGTCGAGTCTTCTAGAATGTGGTCAAATTTTATAGAACCCTGGAAGCGGAACACCGGAGGTCGGTGCATGCAGCCAAAATGTCCTCGACTGAACGGCAAAAGAATCCTAAGGTCAACACACGGTGGGCCATGAATGCAAGGACAGAAATGCCCACGCATGGAGTCAGGGGCTCGTGTATGTGTAGAACATAACATTTACCCCAAACATAGTTTTGGGTAGTGTTTTGGGTATGTCCTTGACGTACACGAGTCCCTAAAACTCGCAAGTGGACATTTCCGCTTTTACATTCATAGCCCACCGCGCGGTGAATTCAGGATTCTTACGCCGTTTGACCGAGGGCATTTCGGCCACCTGCCCCGACCTCTAGTGTTCTGTTCCACAAGTTTCTTACAGCTTTGACCACCTTCCAGAATGATCCACAAAACTATATCTATATCTATATCTATATCTATATCTATATCTATATCTATATCTATATCTATATCTATATCTATATCTATATCTATATCTATATCTATATCTATATCTACATCTATATCTATATCTATATCT
>SZWC01003355.1:0-33733 GCA_023375785.1 Penium margaritaceum | reverse complement strand
GGCGAAAGGTCTCCTCTCCTTGGTATATGTATATGTATATGTATATGTATATGTATATGTATATGTATGTGTACATATACATATACATATATACAGACTGTCACTTTTTTTTACTGGAGAAATGAGTGATCGGTGGAGGTTTTAGCTGCCCAAAAAAGAAGGTCTGCTGTCAGAAGAGACTTTGGGTTGCTCTTTGGTGTGTTCAAGCCGTTGAGATTTTTTTGAAGAAAACGGAGCTTGAATCGGGCGAGTATCGCCTTCAAAATGCACGTTTATAGCATTTTTGGGTCTTTTGGGGCTGTTTTCTGGTTGAAGCTGGTCGGGTGGAGCAAAAAATATTATCTTTGGTGAGCCTGGGTTCACGTGCCCACTCACCACCGAGGTTGCTTCTTGTAAATGCAACCTCCCACAGCCTAAACCACCGTGTCTCTCATGCACAAGCTTGGCTGTGCAATGGAAGGCTCCAAAAGCTTCCAGTGACGCAGCGCTTGCGAGGCAGGACCGCTGCTTGGGACCGCCTGCTTGGACTGCCAACCTACTACAGCCATCCCTGGCCAGTGAGTCTATAAGCCTGCTTCAGTCTTAGTTTTTTTATGCTGTAGCCTTCTACTCCCCCAGTCGCTCCAGCCACCTACTTTGATTACCATTCTTAGCTACTTCTGCCACTTGCTTCAGTGACAGTCAACTGCTTAGGTTTGACTCCGCCATGGTTGAGGCAACCATCGTGCCCCATGTCCATTCTTGGTCAATTTCTGACTCTTCCGGACACTGGTAGCGGCTTCAAAGTCAACTACGTCATCACCGCCGACGCATCTGCTCTGGTGGCCGTCTCTAGCGTTCTCGGTCGTTGCTTCTTGATTTTGTCTATCGAAAAACTCGTTGCACCACAATTTATGGCAAGTGTTCGGGCTACCCTTGACGGGTACCCTACTTTCTGTCAACGAGAAACGCGCCCCTTCCACCATTTTTTTTCTAACATGCAGCCCGCCGGCTGCGTCGATTTGAGCTTGCCATGGCTCCACCGGCCATGGCCTTGGCCTCGCGCTGCTTCCGCGTGCCCCTTCGCCACCGTTTGTCGGTCGAGGGATGGATTTCCGTCCAGCTCCCCTCTTCTCTCTCTCGGCTGTTCCTCTCGAGCAGAGGCCTCACGCGAGGCCTCGCTCGCTGGTAGCCGACCAACCACCCTGCCGTCGCGGCAGGGGCTTTGTGCCAGCTTGCTGTCGTGGCAAGGCCTTGCCACGCCTGAGCCTACCGTCGTGGCAGGCTCTTGTCCAGCTTGCCATCGTGGCGAGCTGGTGTGATGTCCAACATGGGCCCGGAACCGACGCCAGGTTACTGCTACTGATTTTAGGGTTTCAACAGTTCCCCGCTTGATTTATCGATGAATCATGATTGTCGATCGATTCCCCGCCTGGGGGCTCACCAGTTCGAATCAGCGGTAAAATCAGCCAGGTCCCTTGGATTTCGCGGGGTTTGCACTCCGCGTAATCAGCGGGCGACGTCCTGATTTCACGAGACAACATCGCAACCCGAACATTGCCTTACCGAAGCGCCCACGACGGTTCGCCAGACCCATCGCTGCTTCTGTCGGACCTAGCCCTCTCGATCGCGTGTCGCGACAAATCCGCCTTGCACACGAACCGGGCGGATAAGAGCTCGATAGGTTGTTACTTCCATCGGTACCGAGATCGCTCATCACACTAAGTCAATAACTGCGCACAAAGCTAGCCGTGATTCAAAACTTAGCCACCATGGATACCCTACCACGTCGACATCGTCAAGCCTTCCTCAGGCGCGTCTTGAGAGTGCATATTGCGGTTCACGCGATTGTCATGCGCATTGTGCTCGATATCCTCCAACGGATCTCTAATCGAGCCGCGCGTGTACCATGGCACACAAGTGCCCTCAACGGACGCGGTTGGGTCAACGAACTTGAACAAGGCCACCCAAACCATTTTGGGAACATGTCGCGGATGCTGCCATCAACGTGGAGCTCCATTGTGAGCGATGTGCATTCTCGCAGATTGATTAGAGACACTGTCCTCGTCGTTGAAGAAAAAATGCTCATTTGGGCCCAGTGCGTCTGCTTTGCGCTGCCCACACGGATTCTCATGGAGAGATTCCAGCACGGGCAGGCAGCCATTTGTCACGTTCTTTGAGAAGTAAGCTCCGCCCTTGTATCAATTGCGTCGGACATCATCCACCAACCCAATGGGACCGAGGGCACACCCGCGGAGTGGGAGGGCAGAAGAGACTACATGCCATGGTTTTCTGAATGTGTTGATGCCATAGACAGCACTCACGTGCGAGTCATGATCCACGACGCTCGTCGATGAGTGGAATACATGGACAGGTTCCAACAATTAACACAAACTGTCCTTGCGTCTTGCAATCAGAGTCTAAGGTTTACGTACGTTTTTGTTGGGTGGGAGGGAAGTGCCCACGATGCGCAAGTGTTTATGGATGCAATGCGACATGGATTCCGGATGCCACGGGGAAATTATCTACTTGCTGATGCGGCTTTTCCCGAGGGCTTTGGATTTCCTACCCCCTATCGTTCGGTGCGTTACCACCTGAACAAGTTCGGACCCGGTGAAGGGCGGCCACAAAACGCGCAAGAACTCTTCAACAGGCGGCATGCTGCCGCAAGGAGTATGGTAGAAAGGGCATTTGGAGTGTTGAAGGCCCGGTTTGCAATACTCCGGGGTATCCCGCCTTACGTGCTTCCACTACAGTGCAAACTCATACTCTCATGCTTTGTCATGCAAAAATTAATACAAGGTAGACAGTCAATAGTTGAGGATGGCATGTCGTATGCGCAAGAGGGACAAGAGGGGGCTACACCGGTTTGTAACATTCCACAAGGTCGCAGATTTGGTGATCAAGCCATGAGAGTTCTTCGCCAACGCATAGCAGCGGACATGTGGGCAGATTATGTAGAGCGGAATGACAACGACGATGAATAGCTCTTTGAGGAAATGAAAAGTTTTCTCCAACTATCATTATAAGAACAATGTAATAGCAAACTGTAATCCCATCATCACACACGGTCAAGACGCTCTGCGCATGCCAACTGAGAGCCCTCTCCACCGTCCACATAATCCCCATGCCCCATTTCCACCATTTGCAATTCTTTGTTGCCCTCTTCCTCCGCGCCTCCGTTATTGGCCTCCTCCTCGTCTTCCTCCTCATCTTCCTCCCCCTCTCCGTCATCTTCTTCCTCCTCCCATTCGGCCTCGTCATCTTCATAGTGCTGGTCGGCTTCGTCTTCGTTACCTTGAGTTGCGGTTGTTGGTGGCTTGGTTGGGTCGCGGCCCAATGCACGACGTGCAACCTTAGTCCAAAGCACACCGGCAGAAAACACATAGTCGGCACAAGTGTGACTGTCCTTCTTGAAGATGTCAAGTAAGTCTAGCTTGTTGTCGATGTGCACCCTCTTATCGTTGGACACCACATTCACCGCCAAATGGTATGGTTTTTTTTCAGCCACGTTGCAGTCCATGGACCCCGCCCGCTCGGCCACCTTAGCCACCTTCTCTAACTGCCGGTCAATGTTGCTGCGCCGCTTGCGACTGCCGTCGGACTCACCATGAGGTGGTAAGGGTGACTCCGTGAGGCGATGCTCAGCTGCCACCGACAATATGACATTGTCCCCTTTTGCGGAGTCGGTGATGAAGAGCTTGGTTGCGTCATCCCACCACGGAAGCCGGCGTCCTTCCATCCGGGCAACAAGGGGTGTTGTTGCACGTACCTCATTCCACACTGTGGATGGAAAATCAAGCTGCATAGTGGTTTAGTTGAAGGAACAACCACTCCGCTTCACGAGGGGATACGCGGCCCGCCATGCAGCACGTATGTTGTCCACGCGGTTGAGCAGTTGCCGCTCCGTTAATGCTTCTTGAAGCTCCCACTCCTCCTTCAATGGGCCCTGTATGGTGGTGAAGACCTTGGACTGCCACCCACGACCTGATGGGAATTTGGCGGCATGGGCGACAATGAGTTGTAGGAGCCGTGCCTCACGGTCGACCGTCCACAGGTCTTTCGACCTATGGTCGACCTAGCTGGTTGGTGCGGCCATGGAAGTCGCCCCGTCACCCGCTCCAGATGCCCCGGCTGCCGCCGCCGTCGATGCAGCTGGGGATGATGCTGCGGGCGTGAACTGCACATCGACGGGCCGATCATGGAGGCTCGCAGTTGAAAACAGCGGTGGAGGAGGACGGTTTGCTGGGTTGGGATCCGGGTTGAAGTCGATTGGGGGAGGAGGGTGAGGGACGTGCGTACCACGGCGCACGTCCGCAGGGGATGAAGCGCCAAATGGTGTCAAGTTGAATGCACGTTCGGAGCCGGAACTGGGGTCCGGACGCTCG
This sequence comes from Penium margaritaceum, assembly GCA_023375785.1. Taxonomy (NCBI): domain Eukaryota; kingdom Viridiplantae; phylum Streptophyta; class Zygnematophyceae; order Desmidiales; family Peniaceae; genus Penium; species Penium margaritaceum. The sequence goes on along the minus strand of SZWC01003355.1, from coordinate 29,366 downwards.
GCCCTCGCACCACGGCTTCCGTGCGCCACGCGTAGGACTTGACGTCCTCGGCCGCGAGGAGTAGCAGTAGGCGGCAGGTTAGCCGCTTGCAATTCCCTTAGGGCTTGGACACCCGCAAAGACCAACGGGTATTGAGCGGCCAACGGATTGTCCATGATGGACGCTTGACGGGACGCCATGGCAACGGTGAGATTGTTGTGAGTGTTGTGGTGTCAACTGTGGCCTGCCAGTTTATGTGCAAAATGGGGGTGTGGTCTTGTTGGTGGGTGGGACGCGTTGCGCGACTGGTACAGTGGGCTGGTTGACTGGAGCCGCCCACTGTACGCGCAGCGAGATCCATCAAACGAACGCGTCACTTGATGGATCCCACGGCGTGAGGGCGAGGCGACACACGACACTTTGGAGTTGCCACGGTGTGGGCAGCTGCTGACCGCACGACGTCGCGCGCCACGTGGTGGCGTTTTCGGCCACCGACATATGTCGTGGGTGACCCGGGCACGCAATGTGTGAGGCCGGTCCAGAGGTGTTTCCAGTGGTGTCCCCGGATCGCCGACTACACATCAGGCGAGTGCGGAACGGCCGCACTCACCTCGCGTCACGTTGATAAGGACTTGCGATGCGTCAACGCGATTCGGATAGTCGTTTTTCCTGTCGACGTCGTCATCGAAATCTTCCTCCTCGTTAAGTTCCTGTCGACCGTACATGCCGTTCCGTTTTCAGTCAAAGTTCTCACATTAGAAAAAATTACAATACGTCTTGATTATGGGCATTCGCTTTGATTCTTCTCTTTAATGACGGAATGATTCTCCAAGATATGAGGAGGCTGGCCACGTAGGCATTATGGGGTTGCGAGGGCCGATTAATCGGCGATTAATCAAAGGAAGATCACGCCGAATGTGGCCTAGGATTGGCGGATTCGCGCACTTCCGCGAGAGCTCGCAGTTTCGATCGTACATACTCGTCACTTCGCCACCCACCAAGAGGCATCTGAATCACTAGCAGTTACAGGTCGTCGGTTCAAGCCCATGGACGTCGCTCCCCTCCTCCCCTCGCTCGGCGCATTCTCCGTTCAGCCCCTATCTTGCTCGCCGAGCGAGCTTCTTCCTTTTTTTGTTTTGATCGCGCTATTCTGCTCGCACACCACCGCGCGCCACAGCTCGACCTGGACCTTCATTCCACAACTGCAGCTTTTGCCTCATACCAGCCGCTTTCTCCTTCCGCGACGCTGCTCTTCCCTTACATTTTTTTTGGCAAGTGGCGATGTCAATCACGTTTCGCCACCGTCAGCGGTCTTTTCCATTTTGTAAAATTGGTGCGACAGGAGCTGCTGCGACGAGGTCGTAAGCAGTTGCTTACTTCATATGTATATGTATATGTATATGTACATGTATATGTATATGTATATGTATATGTATATGTATATGTATATGTATATGTATATGTATATGTATATGTATATGTATATGTATATGTATATGTCTATGTATATGTATATGTATATGTATATGTATAGGTATATGTATATGTATATGTATATGTATATGCATATGCATATGCATATGCATATGCATATACATATACATATACATATACATATACGTATACATATACATATACATATACATATACATCTACATATACATATACATATACATATACATATCCATATACATATACATATACATATACATATACGTATACATATACATATACATATACATATACATCTACATATACATATACATATACATATACATATCCATATACATATACATATACATATACATATACGTATACATATACATATACATATACATATACATCTACATATACATATACATATACATATACATATCCATATACATATACATATACATATACATATACGTATACATATACATATACATATACATATACATCTACATATACATATACATATACATATACATATCCATATACATATACATATACATATACATATACGTATACATATACATATACATATACATATACATCTACATATACATATACATATACATATACATATCCATATACATATACATATACATATACATATACGTATACATATACATATACATATACATATACATCTACATATACATATACATATACATATACATATCCATATACATATACATATACATATACATATACGTATACATATACATATACATATACATATACATCTACATATACATATACATATACATATACATATCCATATACATATACATATACATATACATATACGTATACATATACATATACATATACATATACATCTACATATACATATACATATACATATACATATCCATATACATATACATATACATATACATATACGTATACATATACATATACATATACATATACATCTACATATACATATACATATACATATACATATCCATATACATATACATATACATATACATATACGTATACATATACATATACATATACATATACATCTACATATACATATACATATACATATACATATCCATATACATATACATATACATATACATATACGTATACATATACATATACATATACATATACATCTACATATACATATACATATACATATACATATCCATATACATATACATATACATATACATATACGTATACATATACATATACATATACATATACATCTACATATACATATACATATACATATACATATCCATATACATATACATATACATATACATATACGTATACATATACATATACATATACATATACATCTACATATACATATACATATACATATACATATCCATATACATATACATATACATATACATATACGTATACATATACATATACATATACATATACATATACATATACACATACACATACACATACACATACACATACACATACACATACACATACACATACACATACACATACACATACACATACACATACACATACACATACATATACATATACATATACATAAATATCTTTTTGCATGCGCCTGGTTGTTGCCTCTCCAGGTCATAGTACACCAGATATTGTCAAATTCGAGTCTTTAATATGAGATATAACTTAAAAATAGACAGATATTTCATAACGAAGTATAGACAAATCGTGTACTAATGTGGCGCATGCAAGAAGATACTGACATTTTTGTACGCGCTTCCAAAATGTGACGTTTTTGTGTTTTGACCTTTTTTAGTACCTCCACCAAAAAGTGAAATTTTTGTGTGCCCCTCCGAAATGGTGACATTTTTCTGTGCCCCTTAAAAAAATTGCCCTTTTCACGTACTGAGAGACAGCTCCTAGCACTACTGTCGCTAGCGTGGCAACGCAAGTCAGCTAGCTAACTCACTAGCACACACAGGTGGAGGTGAGAACAGCAAGGGGTTGGCTGGGGACACAAACACAAGTGTCAGAAGCTTCAAATGTTTGAAATGTGCAGAGACAGATAACAACTGAGGTCTGGCCAACCTAAATAGTGCCACGGACCTAGTGGATGCACACACACACACACACGGCGCACAACGGCGCTATTTTTCTAGCAGGAAAAAACAATGGCAAAAACACAGTTTTGGTCACAATTCCCTGCAGACACGTCAGAACGACGAGTCGTTTGAACCAGAACGGCCACGTCGACGAGATCTAGATCCTGATAGGCTGCACGCCTACGTGCTCTAACACAGCACGAGTCTACAAAATACGGAAGTCTTTTGAGCGCCCGTCGCCACCGACTGCCAGCCTGCTGCCGCCGTCGCCAGTCTCAGGGATCTGCACGTAAATGGACATGAGCCAAGGGGTCACCGTGAGCTATGTACGACACACACAACAACACTCCCCCATGACCGGAGGGTGAAACACGTCCATGCACATGCACACATTGATACTATACAGAGCAGGAAACGCACAGCCGCTGCAAGTAGTAGGCATAACACATACAGGGTGGCACATGAGGAATCAACCTGCAAGAGGGGTGGGGCAGAGTCCAACGGAACGAGTGCCCGCATGAAACTTCGAACGACCCAGAGCCTTGGTCAGAAAATCCACACACTGCCTGTCAGTGCTCACGTGGATGACTCGGATCTCACCACGATCAACCAGGTCACGCACGAAGTGATGCTCGACATTGATGTGCTTCGTGCGTGCATGGAACACACCTGAGTTCTTGGCGATGGCCTCCGCGCTCATGTTGTCACACTGGAGAACCACGGGGGGAATGGACTGACGCAGTTCACGCAACAGACGGACGAGCCAGACACATTCCGCTGCACCGGCGCCTAGGGCAACATACTCTGCCTCAGCAGTACTGCGTGCGATGCAGCCCTGCTTCCCACTTCGCCAGGACACTNGTAGGCACAGCACATACAGGGTGGCACATGAGGAATCAACCTGCAACAGGGGTGGGGCAGAGTCCAACGGAACGAGTGGCCGCATGAAACTTCGAACGATCCAGAGCCTTGGTCAGAAAATCCGCGCACTGCCTGTCAGTGCTCACGTGGATGACTCGGATCTCACCACGATCAACCAGGTCACGCACGAAGTGATGCTCGACATTGATGTGCTTCGTGCGTGCATGGAACACACCTGAGTTCTTGGCGATGGCCTCCGCGCTCATGTTGTCACACTGGAGAACCACGGGGGGAATGGACTGACGCAGTTCACGCAACAGACGGACGAGCCAGACACATTCCGCTGCACCGGCGCCTAGGGCAACATACTCTGCCTCCGCAGTACTGCGTGTGATGCAGCCCTGCTTCCCACTTCGCCAGGACACTGTAGTACCTCCAATGAGGAAGTTGTAGCCGGTGCGGCTTTTGCCATCTGGACTCCACGCCCAGTCGCTGTCTGTGTACCCACCGAGCACAACAGACACCTGCTCGTGAAAGCACAGGCCAAAGCGTGCGGTGGAAAAATTGTAGTGCACACACCGGACTGCGGCTTCCAGTGTTTGCTTGCGCGGAGCCTGCGAGAACTGGGCGAGTAGGTTGACAGTGAAGGCAATGTCGGGCCGTGTCGTGGTGGCCAAGTACATGAGCGAACCGATGACTCGCAGGTACAGGGTCACATCAACTGGCTCCCCCAGGTCAGCTGGGTCATCGACCTTCAGGGGAGCCTGCCCCTCAGGGGTCATGGGCGTGGAGGCCGTGCGGACGGCCGTGAGGAGGTCGACAAAGCGCTCCCCCACAGTCTCTGCGTAGCGTCCCTGATGGACACGGAGTGTGCGACGAACACGGTCACACACGATCTCCATCGCCAAAAAGACAGAGGCCTCACCAAGATCCTTCATCTTGTAGGCCGAGGAGAGAACGGCCTTGGCAGCATTCACTGGTCCCAGGTTGGACGAGGTGATCAGAAGATCGTCCACGTAGACGAGGATGGTAGTGAGCGGTGCTGGGGACTGTGAGATGAACAGGGATGGGTCGGCATCACTCTGAACGTACCCAGCGCGTCTCAGCGTGCTGGTGATCTCCTGGTTCCAGCAGTGCGGTGACTGCTTCAGGCCGTACAAGGCCTTCCGCAGCCGGTACACACAACCGGTACCATCCTCAAAGCCAGGTGGCTGGACCATGTAAATCTCCTCCTCAAGATCCCCATTTAGGAAGGCGTTGTTGACATCCATCTGATGGAGTTCCCAGTCATGCTGTGCCACCTGGCTCAGCAACGTGAGTGTGGTCGTCATCCACCCAACTGGGGCAAAGTTCTCGGTGTAGTCCACACCACGGACCTGAGAGAAGCCCTTTGCTGTCAGGCGCGCTTTGTAGCGCTCCACAGTGTTGTCTGGCTTAAGCTTCTTGCGTAGAACCCACTTGGCCTTGATGGCCTTACGGTTCTTTGGCAAGTCCACCAGCTCAAAGATGTCGTGCTCGCGGATGGCATCAAGCTCAGCCTGGCAGGCAGTGCGCCACTGCTCAGCATCAGGGGCCGACAAGGCCTTACGCAGACTGGTGGGATCGGGAGCGAGCACTGGTGCACTCCGTGTAGCCAGGGCATATGCTACAGAGGGAGGGTCTATCGTCACCATGGACTCAGCGGCGTCACGAGCAAGACCGCGCTCATGAGCAAGTAGTGCCCTACCAGTTGCACCGCCAGGGTGAACCTCAGCAAGGCCACGCGCACTCAGGCCGAGGACCTTTGTGCCCGGATCACCGCTGGCGACACTGCGCGTGGGGCGCGGGCGGAGACGTCCGCCGGGTGCCCGTGTGTAGGGGTCCGACGGGGCAGGAGCAGTGGGCGCTACTGACTCACATGCCGGTGTGGACCGCACGGCAGGCATGCCACTCGAGGCTAGCGTGGCATCACCAGCTGGGGTCAGGCCCACGGCAGACGCAGGCGCGTCTGTGACCGGAGACAGCTCAGCGCCAGACACGGATACGGGCGCAGAATCAGACTGAGCTTCAGACGTAGAAGCAGACGCAGGGTCAGACTCAGTCTCAGACACGGAAACAGACGCAGTCAGGCAGAGCCGCAGACGTGGAGGCAGACTCGGACGCGGACGCGGACACAGGCGAGCGCGGAGAATCAGGGGCAGAGGAGCGAGCCACAGACGGGGCGGGGCTGGGGGTGCCGGTGGGCACAGCCGCTGGGGACAGCCCCGGGGGTGCCGGCGACGGAGTGACCGCACTGGACAGGGGCACTGTGCCAACCAGACCAGGAGCCTCCCCCACACAACGGGGACCGGAACACCCAGGGGCATGAGCAGCACGCAGAGTGTGAATGCGAACAAGGTCGCGGAAGGCGAGCTGCTCGAAGAAGAGAGCGTCACGGGACTCCACGATGCAACGGCGCTCAGGGTCCCAGAACCGCCAGGCCTTTGACCGCGGGGCGACACCAACGAAGGCGCAGAGGCGGCCCCGCGGAGAGAGCTTGCTCCCCTGCTGCTCCGACGTGAACCAGACGCAGGCAAGGGAGCCCCAGACACGGGCGAGGCGCAGGTCCGCTCGACGCCCATACCACAACTCGTAGGGCGTGCGGTGACCTGGGAGGGGACCGTGGGGAATGCGGTTCCACACCCAGGTCATGTATGCCATGCCCTCAACGGCAAAGGCCTCAGGCATGGCACTGTTGACGCGCATGGCGCGGACCGCATCCTCCATGGTGCGGTTCCAGCGCTCGGAGACACCGTTCTGCTGGGGGGTGGCGGGAGCAGAGAGGTTGTGAAAGACACCGAGCTNCCCTGCTGCTCCGACGTGAACCAGACGCAGGCAAGGGAGCCCCAGACACGGGCGAGGCGCAGGTCCGCTCGACGCCCATACCACAACTCGTAGGGCGTGCGGTGACCTGGGAGGGGACCGTGGGGAATGCGGTTCCACACCCAGGTCATGTATGCCATGCCCTCAACGGCAAAGGCCTCAGGCATGGCACTGTTGACGCGCATGGCGCGGACCGCATCCTCCATGGTGCGGTTCCAGCGCTCGGAGAAACCGTTCTGCTGGGGGGTGGCGGGAGCAGAGAGGTTGTGAAAGACACCGAGCATGGTGAAGGAGCGTGCCATGTCACTGAGGTACTCACCGCCACGGTCCGAGCGAAAGGTCTGAAGGCGGTGGGGAGACTAGCGTTTGGCCATGACCAGCTAGACGCGGACCGCAATGGCTACATCGCTCTTCTGACGCAGGCTGTAGACCCAGCGCATGCGCGTGAAGTCATCAGTCAACATCAGGATTTAGCGACCGCGGTCTTCCTGAAACTCGACAGGGAGCGGACCCATGAGGTCGGAGTGGACAATCTCCAGGGGCCGACGAGCCCTGGAGACAGACGCAGGATAAGTAGACCGGTGCATTTTCCCTCAGCACATGCCAGACAGTCGGTCGTGGGCGGCGCCTCGAAGGACGCTGCATCAAGACCAAGAGCAGGCTGAGTGCGGATCAGCCTATCGACAGCCCCCAGGTGCACATGACAAAGACGTCAATGCAGGAGGCGGTGGTGTTCGGGGGACAGAGCACCAGCGACAAAAATACGGGCAGCGGAAGAGGGAGGCAAAGGGGATGCACTCGCAGAGCACCCAGCAATGTGATACAGATCATCGACGACCGTCCCACTGAGGACGGTCTCCTCGGTGTTGCGCACAAAGATGCGAGCATCGGCAGCCGTGTGCGTGACACCGAGACCCATCTTGGTGCAAGCACGGACAGAGAGTAGGCTGAGTTCCAGATTAGGGACAGAAAGGACGTCGGAGATGTATACGGGACCAGTCGGCCCGGTGAACTGCACAACCCCAACACCCTGGACAGGGACCTCATGGCCAGCTGCAGTGCGAACAGAGCGAACAGCGTCAACGGGATGCAAGACGACAAAGGCGTCACGACAACACGTCATGTGATGGGTGGCACCAGAGTCCACAATCCATGTGGCATCTGTGACCCGTGTACAAGGGGCAATGTGGCACTCGGCGACAGAACAAGGCGCGGCAGCAGGCCGCTCGGCAGGCGACGCGGCAAGACGAGCAACGGAGCGGACATGAGACGCATGCAACCAAGACGTGTCATCGGGTCCGTCACGCGCACACGGCTGGGCATGGGGATCACCACAGACATCATCACGCAACGACACAGACAGTCCACAGGCAGTAGGACCCCTCGACTCAGTCAACTCACTCGCACCTCCTTGAAATGAGCACAGGGCGAGAAGCTGGTGAAGCTCGGCGATCGTCCTGTCGCGCTCGGCGAGCGCCTGGTCACGAGGATCGGCGGAGGAGCCTGCTGTGGCGGCGGACTCCTCTGGGACGGCTGCGGTAGTGGCGACCGAGCGGGCGGTCGCACCGGACGTCTGGCGCATGCGCGCCTCGTGTGCCTGCTGCAGCCCACGGGTGACCTTGGCCCAATCCAGTGGGCGTCCTGTCAGGCGAGTGCAGTCGGGATAGCGATGGTCTCCACCGCAGTTGAAGCACACGAGGCGACGTCCCGTCGTGCTGCTAGAGCCGCTGCTACTGCCGCCGCTGCTGCTGCTGCTCTTGCCACTGCTGCTGCGGTTGACACTGCCAGTTCTGGTGCCACTGCTGGTTCCGCCNGGAGGAGCCTGCTGTGGCGGCGGACTCCTCTGGGACGGCTGCGGTAGTGGCGGCCGAGCGGGCGGTCGCACCGGACGTCTGGCGCATGCGCGCCTCGTGTGCCTGCTGCAGCCCACGGGTGACCTTGGCCCAATCCAGTGGGCGTCCTGTCAGGCGAGTGCAGTCGGGATAGCGATGGTCTCCACCGCAGTTGAAGCACACGAGGCGACGTCCCGTCGTGCTGCTAGAGCCGCTGCTACTGCCGCCGCTGCTGCTGCTGCTCTTGCCACTGCTGCTGCGGTTGACACTGCCAGTTCTGGTGCCACTGCTGGTTCCGCCGCTGGAACCACCACCCGACGCTCTGCGACCCTTCTTCCCCTGCGCTGGAGCTGCCGTTGCTGTAGACGGAGGGGAGGGCGACGCGGCGGCAACTGCAGCTGAAGCGGTGCTGCGTCAAGCGCGGTTCGCGGCGTCCATGCCTGCCACATCCAGAAAGTGGAGAGTGGCCCAGCGCAGCACGGTCCCGTCGCTCGCCATGTCGCGAAGCAGCGTCTGGTCGAAGTTGCTGAAGACGCGCGCGTAGTCGGGGTGGATGCTGTAGAGGATGATTTGGAGGGTGGAGTATTGCGCAAGAGCGTCGTCCCCAAGATCCTCGTACAACTGGATCGCCCGGCGCCAGTAGTCGGCTGCAAACTCCTGAGCGGTCTGGCAGAGGGAGCTGAAGTTGGCGAGGCGCTGGGATCTCAAAGCCAAGGTGGCACCCTCAAACAGAGTGACGGCCAGTGCCCATGCAAGGGTTAGCTCCTGAGCCGGTCAGCGAATCGCCAAGGAACCGACTGAAGTCCTTGGTGAAGTCCGGGGCGGCCTTCATCAGGCCGCAAGCTGCGCGGACTGCCATGTGTGTCTGAGCGGGGTCAGACGCCTGAAATGGTGCGAGGTAGTAGGGGAGGACTCCTTCGCTCGTGGCCCACATGCGAAAGCGTGGCTCCCAGGACTTGAAGTCATTCCCAGTCCGGAAGACGGGCGGGTCTGACTCAAACCACTTGGGTGGCTTGACCGTCGGCAGGGAAACGGCCGAAGCCACTGCAGGGCCAGGCATCGAGGAAGCAATTCCCTTACCCAGGCGGGCCCGCAGAGCCAGCTCCTCAAAGCTCAGTGGGCGGCGAGATGAGCTCCGGTCAGCGTTGGAGCTGGAGTTGGTGCCCTGGAGGGCTGCATTGGCCTCACGCGCTCTGCGATGCGCCTCCAGGCGGATGAGGCGCGCTCGGAGCACCTCTTCCTCGCCCTCCTCGCCAGAGTCAGAGAGGTTCTCCGCGACTTCATCACCATTACCGCCGTGGGCAAGGCGGTCCACGCTCGGATCAGTCGACGGACGATGCTGCTGCTGCTGGGGCAGTAAGCCCCTGACCATATCCTGTAGTTCGGCCACCTGCCTTGTCAAGGTATCACGGCTCTCCGCCTGTAGATCCGCCAGTGCGCGCACTTGGCGCGCCAATGTTGTCAGGCTCGGCGGCTGCTGCTGCTGCTGCTGCAGCGGTGGCTGCTGGTGTTGTGGCGGCGGCTGCTGCTGTCCCTGCTGCTGCTGCTACTGCAGTGGCTGCTGTTGCTGTCGTGGCGGCTGCTGCTGCTGCTGCTACTGCGACTGCTGGTGCGACTGCTCACGTGCTCCACATGCCCAATTTTGTGGCAAACCCGCTCTCCATCAGCCACCTTAACGACAAGGGACTTGAGGTGCTCTTCACAAAGAAGGAGGCCGTCATTTGCAAGGAAGGCCAAGGCAAGGTGATTGCACACGCCAAGAGAGAGGACGACTTGTACCTGCTATGTGCAAAGATCCTCGGCAGCCGGGCAGGGTCCAATGCCACAAATCTTGCAATGAAGGATGAAGGAGACCTGGACCTGTGGCACCGCCAACTTTGCCATGTTTCTCCATCGATAGTAAAGGAGATGGCAAAGAGAGAGGTGGTGCGGGGTATCCAAATCAGTGGCCTTGATAGAACCAAGGAGACCGTGTATGAGCCATGCGTCATCGGCAAATCAACGCAGCAGCCGTTTGTGGCAAAGGGGATGCGTGCATCAACAAAGTTGGCACTGGTACACACAAATGTGTGTGGACCACTTGAGAGCTCCATCGGCGGAGCTCACTACTTCCTCAACTTCATCGACGACCACAGTCGCAAACTGTACTTGTAGCTCATGAAGCACAAGAGCGAAGTCCTTGCATGCATGCAAGGGTTTGTGGCAGATGTGGAGCGGCAGATAGAGTTGAAGGTGAAGGCATTCCGGAGTGACAACGGCGGTGAATATGAGGGTTGCCTTGGGTGGATGAAGAGCAAGGGGATTGAGTAGCAGAAAACAACTCCACACTCCCCGCAGCAGAATGGCATTGTAGAGAGAGCGAATCACACAATCCTTAACATGGTGCGATCCATGTTGAGTGATGCCGACCTTTCACAACGGTGTTGGGCGGAGGCTGTACGGACAGCGGCGCACATAATGAACCTTGCACTGACCAAGACGTTGAAGGACAAGGAGAACAAGGAGTGGAAGACACCACAAGAGGTGTGGAGTGGGAGGAAGCCGGCAGAGGGTCACCTCCATACGTTTGGTTGTATTGCACATGCGGTGGTGTAGGCACGTGAAGGACGGAGCAAGCTGGACCCACGAACCCGCCGGTGTATTTTCCTTGGGTATGAGAGTTGAAGCAAGGCGTACCATCTCTTTGACCCAAGGAGGGAGCAGATTGTGCGGAGTAGCGACGTCACGTTTGACGAGAAAAACTGTTGGACGGACGAGGAGGCAGGTCTCTCCAAAAGAGGGGAGTAGCTGCCACTCCTTGAGGGGGAGGCGCCAGAGGACGTGAATGAGGGTGACCTCCTTGCAGCAGCACCAGCCCGAGAGGATCGCTCAAGGGATGGGAGAGCGACAGAATTTGTTCCGGCCACTTTGGATGAGGAATCCGAAGGACCGGAGATGGACGTGGAGGCGGGGAGTTGACCAATGTCTCAAAGTTCTCCAAGAGAGGGGGAGCAAGAGCTTGGAGAGGATGGTGCCAAAAAGGGACAGCAACAACAACAACCGCCTCAACAGCCCCGCACGAGCTGCCGTGTGTGAAGAAAGACAAAGAGGTACGATGCCGACAAGGGCATTTAGACTGGGTTTGCACAAGCCTTCTTCATGCAAGAGGAGCCTCAATCTATGAAGGAGGCACTGCAACAGAAGGATGGGGCTGAGTTGGAGGGAGCAATAAAACCTGAGCTTGCCTCCCGCGAGGGGAAAGGCACTTGGGAGCTGGTTGACCAGCCAGAGGGTAAGAAAGTTATCGGCTCCAAGTGGGTCTATGGAAGTCGCAAAGGAGGCGCTTTGGCCACGGCGACTGCTCAAGGAGATTGGGTCACCGCAAAAGAAGCCAACAGTGCTACACATTGACAACATGAGCACCATGAGCCTGACAAAGAACCCTGTGCTGCACCGGAGGACCAAGCACATAAAGATCCAGCATCACTTTGCACGAGACCTCGTTACAAAGGGTGATGTAGTGCTTGAGCAGTTCGGCACAAAGCACATGCTTGCTGATGCCATGAAAAAGGCGCAACCCAAGGACAGGCATGATGCTACTTGCATGGGACTTGGGATTTTCCAAGCCTCTTGAGTTGCAGGTTGATCATGGATAACTGCCATGGGTGACGCGCAAGGGGAAGATTGTTGGAGAGATGCTCCTCACTATGGCAGGAATGACTCCAAAAGGGAACACCAAAAAGACAAGCCCAGGTGACTTAGTGGTGAATGGTGTCCACCTCTAGAGGCAGGGGCCCAAGTTCAAGTCCCACAAGATCAAATTCTGCCCTGCCTCAAGGAAGATGGAAAATAGATGGCAGAAAGCTAGCTCAACCTCTAGAATTCCTCCTTGAGTTTCTAGAAGGCTAAGTGAGGGTCCAGAAGGGTGGCACACCTTCTAGAAGGGGTGACTTGTCCTACAAGACATCTAGAGGTAACTTGGTCTTCTGGATACCTTCCTTCCTACTTGAAGCAAGCTGAGGAATCTAGGAAGGGGCAGAAGCTTCTAGAGGAAGGAAGGGATGTCTTCCTAGGCGGGAAAAAGGACAGCCTACCAAGGGCCACTCTAGAAGCCATAGAATCTGCTAGGAAGCTTCAAACATGGCATGCTTTGGTGTTCTGGAAAGCGTAGATTGGTGACTATAAAATTCCAGTGCTTGTGAGCCTTGATCAAGAGTTCATTCCCATTTAATTTAGGCCAAAACTATTGCCTTACTCTCGGACCAGTTTTCTGCCATCCTTGGAACCAGTTGCCTCCACAGTTTCAGTCTCTCCAAAAACACTTGGTGGTGTGAACCAGCCACTGCTAGGGACCTTCCAGGGTGTACACTCACCCTCAGACCAACAGGTCATTCTCAGAGACGTCTTTGTAGTGCTATCGGATTCCTATTTTCAATGCCACCTAGATCCTGATAGACTATGCAGTGGTTAGTAACGATTGGTGCAGCAGATCGTTGAAAGGGGTTGAGCACTGTGTTTGCGTAAGAGTTTGATCCATGTTTAGCAAAGGTTTTTGAGATGTATTTCCAGTTGTGGCCAAAATGTTGAATGACTTATGCCACGGATTCCCTGCCTGATTTTTTTGTTGAATGTATAGATTATTTGTTCAGATTCTGCTGGAGGAAATGTTGGAATATTGTAGTATGGTTCACCCAAAGTCCATTCATGATGAATAAGTGGGAGACCAGATTGGAATCTAGATGTTTATGGGCTGGTTCTGCGTGGCGCTGATGTCTATTCAGGGATTATGTTTGAGTATGATGGAGACATTAGGAACGACTTGTCATCTATGTAGGGGTTGAAGCCGTGTGGATCTTGGGCGTTCTATGATAGGGGCCATCCTTGAGGTACTGCTTTGGCTGGCTTTGCAACAGGGGTTGTACTGTTGCATGGCAAACAGTCAAATGTTTTTATTGGCGGGTATTTTGATAGCAAGCAGGACCATATGGTCTTCCCCACAAGTTCTTGTATTTCATGATAAGGAATTTGTTGATGGAGTAGTTATGAATGCATATCACCTATCCGAGCCTTCTGTATATGTTAAATGCATCAGGTTGGAGCCAGGGTAGTTCAGCGAAGGAACACAGGTTGGGTGGTCATTCGAAAAGCTATGATGTTGCCACTGGTACTGACAAAATTTCACGTTTTTGGTGTTGCTACTACTAGCTGATGACTAGTTGTTGATTGATGTGGTGTGGAGGCAGGTAGCCACTGCGAAAGGAAGCAATTTTTGCTGATTGCTAAGGATGAATGATAGCTATAAATGGGGTGCTTTGGTAGAACCAGGTGTGTGGCTGGCTGCTGTTGCTGCTACCCAATCTCTAGTAACACATGAGAGAAGGGGTGAAACCACGTACAAAAACAATAAGGATTCTAGGATGGAACCCAAAAGCAATGTGCGGGATGTGAAGGTGGAGGTCGTTAGAGACCGCAGCACACATTGAGGGTTGCTGCCATGGCTATTCCTTTGTGCCTGTGCAAGGATGGAGGAGAAGACAATGGTACACACAAACACCCACCCACACACACACACACACACACACACACACACACACACACACACACACACACACACACACACACACACACACACACCATCATCTTTGGGAGGATTTCCTAGAGCCACAAAGTAGTTGTTTCTGTCAAACAACCAAATCCGTAAACACTCCTTTCACAGAGGGAATGAATGGTTCCGGAAACTTTGGGTCTAGTCTTGGCTGACTCCTTGACCTTTCTGTCTGAAATTGTCCAGTTCCTACCCCATCCCATAGGCTAGTCATCTGCTAATGGAGCCGCATGTTCCATATCTTGAGGGCTCCCAGCTTCTCTACGATGTTCGTTTTTTCTTTACCATGACTTATGTAGGGTTATTTGGCCAAAGAATTCTGCAACGAAATTGATCTTGTTTATGCATAAAATGAAATTTTGGCAGTCCATGATGAATATTGGTGACTTCGAAGTACGTGGAGTCATCCATCATCTTTGGTGCCTATGCGGTAGGCCGTGTAGATGATCAAAAAGCAAAGAAGAAATCAGAGGCTGGCTCGTGCGTTTTCCTTGACATATGTTCCACCAATCTCCCTCTTGACGGCTTCCAAGCCTTCGTCTCCTTCAAACTGGTAGAACTTTGGTGGTGCTTCCACTTTCTTCCTGGCGCTGACTCTGATTTTAGATGTCAGATTGTATGCTCGTGAAAAGATAAAGCTTTTGTGTGTGGAGAGCACAGTTTTAGCAGAAAGGTAGACTTTGAGATAATGGAGAACTAGAGCTGGAAAACATAGGTCATACCAGGGTTATCACAATGAGCAAAGCAGAAGATAGTAGTGGACTTTTGCTTTCACTTCTAGGCTAGCCAACTCATTCTGCCTAACTTGCAACGTCATGCTAGTTGTCGAGATGGTTGCGAAATGGCTGACGTCCACCAAATTCTGGGACTTCCAATTGTTTTTTTCATCTTGCAACTACTATCGCTGATTCATATAGGGTTACGCAAGAGTGTCAGCGCCTCTCTCCGTTCTCGCTTACAGAACATCGAGTGGAGTTAGGGAGATGGAAGAAAAGAAACACTCAACTCTTTGAGAAATGCTTTGACATCGGTGTGAGCCTTAAAATTAACAGATCCAACTGTGGTCTACATCATGGTCACTAACGCATCCGATCAAGCAATTGGAATTGTTTTCCTCCAAAAGAATCATGGTGGAGAACAACTGATTGTGTATTTGTGAATAACGTTGTGCAGGCTGGAGCTAAACCACATGGTGCACAAAAAAGAATGTTGGTTGTCGTGTAAGCATTCAAGATGTGGTAGTTCTGTCTGAAATCATGACCATTTTTCCCCCGCACCGATCACCACGCAGTGAAATACCTCAAGACTCAGCCGAATGCAAACAATTGACAAACTCAATGGATGGATTTCTTGATTCTAAATTTGATTACGACACTGTGTACCAACCTGGAAAAAACAAATATAGCGCGCTTTTATTCAGCATTTGGACCTGATGTCTGATATTGGCACACTACTCATCAAACAAGTTCCGTTCCTCATGAGGCTGTTTTTTAAGCGTTACACTGAGTTTTACGGGTATAAGAAAAACAATCATGGTTTGACAAACCATGCGGGCAATGGAAATTCACTTTCCAGGTTGTTGTACTGATTAGCGATGAGAAATGTTGCATGCTACTGGAGGATGACCATGAAAAAACACACTTTCATGAGGAGAAGAAGCTGAAGGAACTCAGAAAGTACTAATGACATCCCAACCTACTACAAGACGTGTGATGTGTGTTAAAACCGGGAAGAACCAAACCCTTAGGTTTGTCTTGACCGCTGCCGGTATCCAAAGAGCCATGGTCAGACATCTGTATCGACTTTGTAACGTGTTTTTTGTTACAACAGAGGGGCTTGACGCAATCCTCATGGTGGTCCACCGGTTTTTGAAGATGTAGCAATTCATCCCATTGACAATAACGGCCACCACCAAGGGAACAGCACAGCAGCTACTCAAGAATGGCATTTGCATACAATCCATCCCCCCCTCCACCAAAAGCAACAGGGATGGGAGGTCCACTAGAAAATTTTGGAGGGTGGTAATGACTCGCTATAAAACTTGGATCCAACTATAGATGGCCTTCCATCCGCAAACTGGATGATAGACTCAGTGCACCATTCAGAAACTCAAACAACTGTTTTGAACGCAATGTGAGAAACATGGCACCAACTGGGCAGTCATGTTGCTTATTGCCAAGACTGCATGAAACCATACAACCTCTACAACTATGGGTATAATTCCATTCCAAGTGGTTTACAGCAAAATGCCTGCAAGTCGGACAGGTTTGTAGAGTTAGAGCAACATACCAGTAATTCACATCAAGCGATGACACTTCCAAAACATCTGGGGGAAAAACTCTGTGGAAACTCGTAAATACCCAAGGAGCTATGAAGTGGGCTGCCAACAAGGATTGGATGGACATCGAGTTCCACGGTGATCACGCCGTAATCATCTAGGCTAACATCAAGTTGTGAAGATAGGACCGCGCAAAGCTCCAACCTAAATGGTTGGGGCCTTTTTTAATTAAGGAGATGAAGACACATTCCTTTGCTCAACCCTGCCTACCTGAAAAAATTGCTATCCATCCAGTGTTCCACACTAGCTGAATCAAACTCTACTAAGACTCAAGTCAGCACTTCCAGAGACTTGCGTCTTCCACCACTTTTTGAAGCGGACGCGGGCACAGAGTATAAGGTCAAAGACACTCTTGGAGACCATCGATGAGAAAAAGCAATGGAAAATCTCGTCAAGTGACAGGAATGCAACACATTGCACAACAGCTGGAAGCCCTACCACAACCTACGGGATGGTGATAAGCAGATCAACAGTTTCTTCAGCAGGCATTGGCCTACATCACGCAACATGTTGGGATTTTGCAGCAAAAAGGAGGGAGTGATATGGATTTGGCATACACAAGTCCCCAAAATCCACACGTGGACTTTTCTGCCTTTACATTCATGGGCCACGTCACGTCGACCTCCAGATTTTTATGCCCAGTCGAAGGTTTTCTTGGCCAACTGCCCCAACCAGTGGTGTCCCATTCCCAAAAGGGTTTGACAGTGGTGTACAGTGGCTGGAGGAGGTGGAAATGGTTGGCGGCATGCTGTTTCCAGAGACTTGCGATGAGATGGTGCGGCAGTGTTGGGCTGTTGGATCCCGGGGGGCAGCCCTTTGGCTTCAGGCAAGTCCCATGGGCCCTGGAGACCACTTGTACTTGACCCCCCCCTGACTTCCGCCTCCAGGCCCAACTCTGGTTTGGGCTACCACTGGGGTACCTGACCCTTCATGGTGCCCATGGCCTGCTTCCAGCGGAGGTCACTCGACAAGCAGTGTTGGGGCCGATTATCCGGGTCCACCAGGCCATCCGGAATGAGTTGGCGGAAATCTGTCGTGAGCACTCACTACGAGTCATAGTGGAACCAGATGGTTTACTGCTAGGGGGGGGATTTTTCTGGACCTCCTTTTTATTTACTCAGACCAGGGCACAGCGTGGATGGTGGATGTCACAACAGTGGATGCTCGGTCAGATAAGGTGAGGGAGGAGGGGCAGGCACTACGAGTGGATGAGGCCCAGAAGGAGAAAACGTACAAGGTTGCTCTTGGGCAGCAGCCAGGGAGGAGGCTATGCATAGTGGCGTGGGAGAACTTTAGTGGTTTGGGGCCTATTTTCTGGCTCTTTGTCCGCCGGCTGGCTGCTTTGTGTCTTGAGAAGGGTCATGGTCGATGCAAGGAGGCAGACCAGCTGGGGTGGTTGGCGCAGGCAGTGACCCTGATTGCACAGCGTCTCTCTATTGCAGGGATTCGGCAGCAGTGTGGAGAGCTCTGGAACTTTGGCTTGTGGCGTGGGGGGCTGGACTTGTTTCTGGGTGCAGCCTCTTCTGTCCCGCCGCCACGGCCGTGGCCCCTTGGCCCTCTTGCCTTGTCTGATCTGTGTTACACAGATCCCCTGGAGGGAGAGGAGAGTCTCCAGACCCTTTGATGTTTCTGCTCCTGTTCCTTTTGTTTCTTTTCCACCCTTCTGTGCTGTGGGTGGTTGTGTGAAATCAAAGACTGAGATTTTTTGGCCTAAATAAAAATAAAACAAAGGTAAAATACAAACTGGCATGCTGGTTCTGGCTGCGGTTACCCATTGTGCACTTAAAAAAAACCAAAGCTAATTTCTTCCTGGAGAGGGCCCTGATCTGCCCGTGCGCACCACAACATGCGCTTTGGTGTGCATGGGGTGGGGCTCCAAAGGCGGTACATGACTCGGTAATGTGGGAGCTGGCTGCAGTGGTGAGAGAGGGCGGCATGGGAGGGGTGAGAGAGGATGCGAGAGGCGTTCTGTGTAAGGGGTGCCAAGACAATGTGAACCTTGACACGGTGAAACACGTTCTGTTGTTAGATGTGGTCATTGCGGATCCACAGCGACCTTCCTTGGGGCGGGTGTTGACACAGGAGCCAGGAAAGGCTTTGGAGGACGCGGTATGAGTGAAAGAGAGGAAGTAATGACAGTGGTGGGGGGGGGGGGGCAAAGGAAGACCACATGGAGTATGTGTTCCCTTTAGCAACTCGCCATCCCAGCTGCAGCTGCCAAGACAGATAGCAAAACTTGTTTCAGATGCAGCACACACTCCATCATGTCAAGCGTGGAGTTCCAGCATGTCTTGGTGCCCAGTTATAACAGCAGATAGGTCAAACCTTTTACAGCTGCGCATTTGATGAGTGACTGCGCACAAAGTGCTGCGCGCGCAGCTGAACATTTGATTCTGCATGCACATGAGATCACTGAGGAGGGTTCATGAGGTAAAAAAAAAATGGTTCTGACACGTTCAACCACCATTTACAACTGTCGTTTAAACTATCACGAACTGTCAAGATGCTATATGATTGATTTCTTGATGTTGCTAGACTTGTATGAAGGTGCACCTTGATAGCATCAAAACCTCCCAACTTCTCTGGAGAGCTTCTCAAAGCAGCCTATCACAAAACAACGTTGCACCCATTTCACGAGTCACTCGGCTAGAATGCCCAGGACCTCAAGTATGCCTCATTCTTGTTTTTGCTCTTGTAAACATGCCATATAGAAATCCGACCCATGTCATCAAAGCGCAAAATGCTGCATTAATACCAAGAAAAAAAAGGCAAATGTTCAACACCAACCCTGGCTGTGCAGAAAATCTTTGCCGTACCAATGAAAAGCACATCCTCTGAGTGTTTGTTCCCACTTGCAGTGATAGTAATCACCATATTCAGGCACTCCATTTTCAACTTCAATGTAAAGGTGATGATCTGCTTCTGGTCGTGGTGGTGTTGCTTGTGGTGGTGGTGGTGGTGGTGGTGGTGGTGGTGGTGGTGGTGGTGGTGGTGGTGGTGGTGGTGGTGGTGGTAGTGGTAGTGGTGGTGGCGGCGGCGGTGGCAGTGGTGGTGGCGGTGGTGGTGGTGGTGATGGCGGTGGTGGCAGTGGTGGTGGTCGTGGTGGTGGTGGTGGTGGTGGCAGTGCTGGTGGTGGTGGTGGTGGTGGTGGTGGTGGTGGTTGTGCTGGTGGTGGTGGTGGTGGTAGTGGTGGTGGTGGTGGGTGCATTAGTGGTACTGGTGGTGGTGGTTTCCGTGGTGGTGGTTGTCGTGGTGGTGGTGGTTGTCGTGGTGGTGGTGGTAGTGGTAGTTATGGTGGTACTGCTGCTGGTACCGATTACTTATCTATATGTTTTCACTGGTTATTCTTTGGTTGCTTTCTTCTTTGTCTGCTTTCCCTCACTTTGCATGATGTTTGGGCAAATTGTCATCTTTATTCTCTTCTGCAATGTGCAGGATTTCATTTTCCTCAAGTCATAGAGGTAATCTGCAGTTCTTAGAGAGTTTCCCATCAAACATGATGGTGATAGTGGGCCAGAACTTGTGTAGGATTCTAAGAATCAGAGGAGGAGGCTATGTGAGGCAAGGAATTTGTTTCTATAGCCATACATTGTATATGTATATTGAAACGGGTCGAGTCTCCAGCTCCTGCTCTAAAGTCATCGTCGGAGTTCGCAGAATGACGTTCTCAGTTCGTGTCAGGGGTTTACCCCCTTCGCAGGACTGAGGGGCAATCCTCATCAACGACCCAGAGCAGGGAGACTCAAATACTTTGAGTCTCCGGAGGCCCATTTCCATTTTCACACCTACCCCTGGTTTTGGGACCCAAACCGAGGGTTTTTACCTCAAACTCGTGTGTTTGCAAGAGTTATTTTGCTATTTCATGTCGAATTTTGTCGCAAACAAGATTTGATTTACGTTTTGACGTTCTGGTGCAAAATCGTCACGTGCGAGACACACTGGCAATTTCACGTCAGTTTCTCTCATCTCTCGTCCCTCGTCCCCCTCCCTCGTCCTCGCTCGCTCGCTTGCAAGGAGGGCGAGCAGGGGCGATGGCACAAGGCCACAAGGCCTTGCTCTCGAGGTCCTCATGGCCACTCAGCCGCCGATTGGGCTGAGGCCGCGATCGGCGGCTGGCGGCTGGCCGGCTGGTGGCCGGCGCAGGCTTGGCCGGCTGCCGGCCGTCCAGCCGGCCGGTAGCAAGTTGGCCTGCGGCCAGCGAAATGCTGGACGCCGGCCAGCCCTCGCTGATGCGAGGGGTGGTGCACAACCACCCCTCAATTCAGCGAGGAGGGAGGGCCGAACTGGCCGTCCCGTTGCAATCCTCCCCACTTGTTATGAACCGTCCCGGTTCATGAACAACAAGCAGGATTTTCAGTCAGTGAGTCGTCAACATTGTGAAAAAAATTAATGATTTCAATCACCAGCTAAACATGAACACGTGCATGGCACTTGGACCTAAGCTGCAGCTTGTTGGTCAGCACAGCTAGCGGCCTCCCCCCTTTAGGCTCGAGCGTCCGCACGACAACCATGTTGGGCGTCCCCAACCTTCTATGATTGCAGTCCATGAATTCTGCCTTGCAGGAATGTTGTTCACTTTCTCCGTGTTTAGGTGGTGCCCCCTGACAGACATCAATCTGTGCAAGTTGCCAGCTTTCTCCAATACTCGTTGATTACCCATGTGGACAACCGAGACTTGGGCTCCCATGAGTTATGTTCAGGTCTACATCCGGCCCAATGAACAAGGTATTCCCTAACAACCCACGACCAGAGAGTACGCTCTCGGTGCTGAAGTAAGCGTAGAACCTTGTATTGGCCATCGGCAGCAAGGACTGTCGTTGATGGCTAAACGGTTCCCTCATCCGTCTATGGAGCCAACAGGCTCACATGAAATACGTCATGTATCTTCGGCGATAGCAGCAATCAGTATGCCACTGGCCCAATGTGTGCAACCATAGAAAATGGCCCAATGCACTTTGGTAAACGTTTTCGTGCCCTTGGTGAATTCTGCCGAAGATTTCTAGTGCTAAGCAACACTTTGTAACCGATGTCAAACGAGACCTCATGGCAAGTTTTGTCGGCATATGCCATTTTTTGCCGACGAGCTGCTTGAAGGTGACCCTTTGCCTCTCGTAAAAAGGAGTCTATGTGATCGGCAAAGGCTTGAGCAGAAGGAACCTGTCCTCCTGTACTCTTGCTCTTCACCAATGAAGAGGACACCACCGGATGCCGATCACTGTTCAACACAAACGGTGTAAACTGTGTAGACTCGTTCACCGAGTTATTCAGCGTAAACTCTGTCGGTGCTAGGAATTTGTCCCATTCATGCATGGCAGGGTCCGCGTACATGCAGAGCATTGGCTGCAGAGTACGATCATGCGCTGTGTTTGTCCATCTGTTTGAGGGTGAAACGCTGTCGACATTTTTGACTCACTGCTGAAGTACTCGTGCATCGTTTTCCAGGACTTACTAGCAAATTTTTTATCTCGATCGGAGATAATGCACAACGGCAAGCCGTGGTACGTCACGACACCCTCAAAGAAGAGACGAGCGATCTCCTCTGCGTTCACGTCAGTACTTCTAGGAATGAAGTGTGTCATCTTTGTCAAAAGATCCACAACTACTAGTATTGCATCGTAGCCATGGGCCGTGTCCGGAAGACTAGTTATGAAGTCCATGCTGACGCACTCCCATGGAGTCCCAGGAATGAGAAGCTGTTGAAAGAGTCTAGGAGTCTTCTTGTTACTAGCCATATTCCAAAGACATGGGTTGTATGTCATGCAATACTTACAGACATCCACACTCCATCTTGGCCACCAATAGTGGTCCGAGAGTGCCTGTCTGGTCTTTCAAGGTCCCACATGACCTGCGACCGGGGGGTCGTGGAACTGGGAGATAATTGATGCTCGAAGGTCTCTCAATTTTGGCAAAACAACTTGTTCTCCGTGCCAGAAGATTCCTGCGGCCTCCACCAAGCCGTACTTGTCCAGATTTTAAGAGTCTTGAAACCAAGAGTCCACACAGTGTCCCATCCGGATCCTATTTACAAAACCATTGTAATGGATAATCTCTCATGGTGGTTGCCGCAGAGGTGCAAGAGGATCTAGTAATTGTACTGTTGCTGTTGCAATGGCCATGAAACACCTACCGACCTTGGTGGTTGCTTAAATTTCCACAGGCAGTCAGCTTAGTGGATCGGCCACATTGATGCGTCCTGGCCAATGTTCCCATGTGAACGAGATTCGGCTCACGTATTTACTCCAATGTGCCTGTCGTCTTGACAGGTTTGGTTGTGTTTGGAAAAACACCAATGGACTATGGCCGGTCACGACCGTCACACCCCCATCAGCACCATCGAGGTAGCAACGCCATATCTTGAAATCTTGTACTACCGTAAGGAGCTCTTGATCCCCAGTCATATACCACGTTTCCACGGGGATGAGCTTCCGGTTCTCATACGCAACTAGTGACCGTTCTGCATGAGGACGTCTCCAAGTCCTACAACCAACGCATCACATTGAACCTCCCACGGTTGCGATAGATCCGGAAGAGCTAGGACAGGCGCTGTGCATAGAAGCTCTTTGACTTTGAGAAAAGTCCTTTGAGAAAAGTGCATAGAAGCTCTTTGACTTCGTTTTTGCAATCGGATGTCCAATCCGAGTGCACGTCTTATTGCGTGAGCCTGGTCAGCGGTGCTACCAGGGTTGAATACCCTTACATAAACCGTCGACATTAGTTTGCAAAGCTGAGGAAGGACCGAATCTGCCCATCATTTTCCGGACGTGGCCAGTCTACAACGGCTTGGACTTTTCATGGGTTGACACGGATGCCGTCCTTGCCGATGACGTGTCCAAGGTATTCGAGCTCAACTTGTGAAAACTTGTACTTGCTCATTTTCGCGTAGAACTTCTGTTCCCAAAGGATTGTGATGACTTCGCGCAGATGATCTATGTGCTCTTCCATGGATTTGGAGAAAACCAAGATGTCATCCAGGTAAACCAAGAAAAATTGACTGAGTTGCTTGCCAAACATTCTTTTCATTTCTCCTTGGAAGGTTGCCAGGGCGTTCGTTAGCTTGAAGCATAACACCCGGAACTGATAGTGTCTCATGTGCTTTTGAAACGCGGTTTTGGGCATATCATCTTTCGTGATGCGGATCTGATGGTACTCTTGGGATAAATCGAAGGACGAAAACACTTTTTCCCCTTGCACTTGGTCAAAAAGGTCCTGAATCCGCGGTAAAGGGAATCAATTTTTCACCGTTAGCTTGTTCAACACCCGGTCATCCACGCACATGAGTAAACCACCGTCCTTTTTCTTCACAAAAAGGATCAACACATTGTATGGCGAGCTACTTGGCTCGATCCACCTTTTTGCAAGGTACTCTTTGATTTGGCGTTTGGTCTCTCGCCTTTCTACTGGACTAGGGTGATATATGGGTCTGAACGGAGAATTTGCCTCCGGTTACAGTGGGATCGTGTGGCCCATGTGTCTTTCTGGCAGAAGCCCAGCCGGTGGATCTTGGAATACATTAGAGAACTCCGCCAATAAAAGATATGATTCCTTGTGGTGTGCCTTCCTTCACGTCGTCCTCCACTTTATGCATCTGAGCCAAGCAGTATTGACAACCTTGTCGAGTACGTCACTTAACCTACATTGCACACGAGCTAGCATGGACATTGAGTCAGCTCGGTGATAAGTTCGTACTCGGAATCAATATAAAGCGACACTGTCCCTTTTGATGTATCAAGCACCTTGATTCAAAGCACATGCGAGCTCTGTTTTCGCCGAGCTAGGGATTGCCTAGTACCACGTCAAACGGGTCAAGATGGTTGAGTACCTTCAACGTGACACTTTGTGTGTAACCTTGAATACAAATTTTTGCCTTACAGGTACCAATCACGGGTACTATATGCTTTTTACCGACAACAACTGCGCCATCCGATGGCTCATACTTTTGGCCCACTTGTCGGGTAAAGCTAAGACTAAGAAAGAATTCGTCTCCTCCAGTATGAGCCAGTACGTTCATGGGAGCACTAGTTAGGTGTCCTTTGAACTGCATCGTCATATTACCTCCATTCTTCTGAGTGAACAGGCTCAACGACGGCAAGTCCAATTTGTGATAAACACAAAATGTGTACGACAAGCGTTGCAACTCCCATGATTCACCCACTTGAGTCCACATCTTGTGGGCTCGTGTGAATTTGGCTAGCACCTTTTAGTCTTTAAACTTGACTGGGTCCAAATCGTCGACTAAAGGTGCCGTGAACGTGATTGAACTCATTGCCTTGAGGGCGTTTGCTTCAATCACTATTTCACATAAATCTTGTACAATGGTCAATTCCGGCACCACTGAGCATGTATGAGCATGCATCTTGTCTGGAGATGCAATGTTTAGTGGGCAATGTTGGTGAGCAAGTGTAGAATGTGGTACAACAAGAGGAGAGAAAACAACAGAGAGATTTGAGCTCCTCAAAAACTTAAATTATTTAACATCCTCATCTGAAAACATGAACCCACACTCGTGATCCAGTTTTTTCCCTGAGTGGTCCCCACTAATGTTAGTCAGGGGTGGGGCAAACCCGCCCCACGGCCTTATTCGTTACCACGGCCGGGCCCATTGCTGCGACCGCGACCCTGTCCATGGCCCTGTCTACGACCTCCTGCCGCCTCATCCTCACGAGGTGCTACTGCTGCAGCTAACGCCGCGGCCTCTTGTCCACCACCAGCAGCCTCAGGGCCCTAAGCCCTAAAGTGACCCGGCTGCATGCAGTTGTGGCAGAGCCCTTCGGGGAAGGCTGCGTTGCGATGCTCACGTGCCACCTGCGGCTCGTCATTCTCGCGGCTGCGCTTTTTGTTGGGGCCCTTGTATCCACCAGCCTTCATGGCTAGAGGGTTTGCGGGTTGCTTACCCTTGACCCCGCCTCGCTGTCCAGCTGACCCACCAGCCCCTGCAGAGTCCATGCGCATGTCGCAGTCTTGGTGTGCACGCGCGTTTGACCGTATATCAGAGTAGTGCTTCGGGTTTGCAGAATACACTTCGCTCATGTAGTCGTGCAACGCCCTCCAGCTTGTCCAAGCTTGGCTAGTGGCTGTCATGGTGGTCTTGTCCTTTAGCTTCTCGCTTGCGAGACCATCGCGCAAGTACTCCAGCAACATGCACTCAGGGTACTTGAAGTTCTGAGTCCCATCGCCCTCGATGAAGCTTTCTACTTCCTCCAAGTAGGATTCGAGCGAGCTGCCCAGCTGCCTCAAGTCTTTTATCTTGTGGAAAGCGCGTTGCGCCTCCTCACGTTGGATGCACTTCTTACGCATGATCGCGCAGAAGGCCTCCCAAGGCATGGGCTGCCACTCAAGGTGCGGCTGCTCCACATTCCACTCCTTGACCACATACTTGAAGAGTTTGTCTTCAAGCCGCGTCGTGGCAAGGTCGTCCCACTGGCTGAGTGGAGCCTTGTGGACATGTAGAACGTGCTCCATGCGATTCAGCCAGTCGGTCAACTTAACACCCTTTTGGAAGATATCCACATTGTGGAGGAAGGACGTGTTCATGACCAGCCCCGAAGTCGTCAAAGTAGGCAAGTTATCGCTGCCACCGGCAATGGTATTCGCAGCTGCGGGACATTGCACTTGCTGCTGCAACCACACCTGGGTCACGCTCTACAACGCCTTGTCGAGGTCGTTGCATCGACGGCTTGCCTCATGAGCGGCCAGGCACTGCAACTGGCGGTCACAGTCACGGTCTGTTATGCTCTGCTTGACGTGGGCGAGCAGGTTGGTGAACGCGAACTTGAGCTCTGATGTCGTCAGAGCATCGATGATAGCCTCTAGGGCCTCACATTGTCTGTGTACCCTTACCCACTACAGGAGGGTGCGGTTTGCGTACACGCTTCCAAGGAGTCCCACCTTTCTGAGGAGACTATCGTTGGCGACGACGCTCAAGTGGGTGCTATCCTGCACCATTGCGGCCACATCGAAGGAAGGGGGGCCCGCCCCCACACCTCTGAGTGGTGTCGTACGTCCACCGTCGGTCCTGATCTTAAGTCGGCCCGTCGCTTAAGCAGTAAACTCCGCAAGCCTGTAACGTTTATCACATATTTCCCTCGCGGCGTCGCCGTCCGGCTCGTTCGCGCGAGAACTTCCCGCGTGGCTGCTTTCGGTACCCTTGCTACTCGTGGCAGTCTTGCTGCCACGAGCAGCTTGAGGCGATGCGGAGAGCCCCTTGCCCTTCTTGAGCAATCGGCTTGAGTTTGCCGCACGACGATGGCAATAATCGTGATCCTCGTCTCCTTCGCCATCATCGGCGTCGTGCTCTTCATCGGGGGCCCCCTACGGGGGATCCTCCTCCATCACATCGTCCGGCACATGGAGGTCGTCCACGTGTATGTTGACGTTCTCGTCGAGTAATTTTGAGGTCTTCGCACGCTTCTCGGTATCGCCAAGGTGGGCGTCGGTTGCCTTTAGCGGTATGGTTGCCTTTGGCGGTACGCTTGCCTTTGGGTTGGCAACCGTGCTCTCGGCGCTGGCGGCTCCCAAAATTTGGAGTG
Source organism: Penium margaritaceum (assembly GCA_023375785.1). Lineage (NCBI taxonomy): Eukaryota > Viridiplantae > Streptophyta > Zygnematophyceae > Desmidiales > Peniaceae > Penium > Penium margaritaceum. The sequence goes on along the minus strand of SZWC01003355.1, from coordinate 1,872 downwards.
CGCCGAGAGCTCGTGGTGAGGCCGTCACCACCTTGCCCTTGTTGGTCTTGTACAGTTTGGCACTTGCCATCTCGTCGCCCGTGCAACTAGCACGTGAAGACCATTGTGAGGATCACCCACAACTTAAAGGAGGAATCGCCTCCTAAAATCGTACTCACACAATCAGTGAGGCAATTTTAATTTAAACTTCTATTTTCCTAGGCCGCCACGTTGGAACAAGGTCGTGGGTTTGGAGGCAAAACCGTAAGTCGTGACTCACGGCAGTAGGAAAGCCTAGAAAACCTAGATAAACAAGCAAGTACAAGGTCAAGAAGCAAAGGGCTATTTTTCTTCTTGTCTTCTTGTGTTCTGGTCTTCCTTGGCCTCTTCTTGCATCTTCTTCACACACATTATCCCCCCTTGAAGGCGCCTTCCTAGTGCTCCACGGCAATGTGGCGACCTCCAAAAACTCTCCAAGTACCGCTTTTCTCCTTTTTCTTTTTCTCTCAGGCCAAGAGAGTCTCTAGTATTGGAGAAAGGCGCTGTCCCTGTGTTTGGCTGAAGAGGAGCGGAAGGAGCCTTGATAAGAGAGAAAAAAGGAGGTGGTTTTGGGGGCGGGTACTCCCTATCCCGTCCCAGAATATATCCCCTAGCCAACTGGGATTGGGAAGAGACAGTGGAGAAGAAGTCCCAAAAAATAAAGCTCTTCTCTAGCTTCCAAACGCACTTTACGGCGCTTCAAACGGTGAAGCGTAGATGCTGTAGTCCCTTTGGGCATTTCTGCTGCTGCTTGCAGCTGCCGGCGTCGTTTTATATATGTCGTAGCCGCCGTTTCTGTCAAACACTTGGTCGCGGGGGTTGTCTGGCTCTGAGAACCACTCTAACGGGTCGAGTCTCTGGCTCCTCCTCTGAAGTCGTCGTTGGAGTTTGCAGAATGGCGTTCTCAGTTTGCATAAGCGGTTTACCCACTTCGTAGGACTCAGGGGCCATCCTCATCAACGACCCAGTGCAAGGAGACTAAAATGTTTCGAGTCTCTGGAGGCCCATTTCTGTTTTTAACGCTACCCCTGGTTTTGGGACCAAAACCAGGAGTTTTTACCACAAGCTATTTTACCTCGAACTCGTGTCTTTCCATGAGATATTTTGTTATTTTATATCAAAGCTCATCATAAACAAACTTTTATTGACGTTTTGACATTTTGGCACAAAATTGTCGTGTGCGAGACACATAGGCAACTTTGCGCCACTTCCTCTCATCTCTCATCCATTGTCCAGCTCCCTCATTCTCGCTCGCTCACTTGCGAAGGCAAGCGGGGGCGGAGGCACATGGCCACGAGGCCTCGCCCTCGAGGGCCCCGTGACCCCTCAGCCGCCAATCGGGCTGAAGCCACGATCAGCGGTTGGCGGCTGGCCGGCTGGTGGCCAGCCGGTGCCTTGGCCGACCGCCGACCATCCAGCCGGCCAGCAGCAAGCTGGCCGGTGGCCAGCGAAGTGCTGGCCACCGGCCTGACCTCGCTGATACCAGGGGTGGTAAGCAACCATCCCTCGCTTCAGCAAGGAGGGAGGGCCGAACCGGCCCTACCGCTACATATCTATGTATGTATATGTATATGTATATGTATATGTTTGTGTATATGTATATGTATATGTATATGTATATGTATATGTATATGTATATGTATATGTATATGTACAGGTATATGTATATGTATATGTATATGTATATGTATATGTATATGTATATGTATATGTATATGTATATGTATATGTATATGTATATGTATATGTATATGTATATGTATATGTATATGTATATGTATATGTATATGTATATGTATATGTATATGTATATGTATATGTATATGTATATGTATATGTATATGTATATGTATA
>SZWC01003354.1:168822-187828 GCA_023375785.1 Penium margaritaceum | reverse complement strand
GGTACAGTGAGCAGTCCCAGCAGCTTGCTGAGGGCTCCGTCATCAGTGCTCCTCAAAATTCTCAGCAAGCTCATTATGGATATCATGGTGGACCCTGAAAATGGGTCTAACTCTGCCTTCCATTCGGCCTCCTCTGGCTGCAACCCATCTTAACCACAATGCTCAGGGTACCTGAGTGGCAGAGCTGGGCAGAGCTAAGCATGGAGGTGAATGCTGGGGGCTTCAAGGTGTACACGATTCCCCCACCCAAGGAGGTGACTTGTGGCCAGAACGTGCCCCACTGAAACTCACTGTCCAACACTAGCATAAAACTCAGAGATACTAGCACTTAAATTCATGGGTAGCTCCAGTTGAAACGGATAAGTGTGACAAAAGTAAGATTGGGGATGAATCAGAAAATGTTCATTGAGGATAGGAACGGTGTTTGGGAGGCTGGGTGCTGACTTCTATAAAATCTGTTCGGCCACCATTGACATGGCCATGATGAAATGGCATGAGAGACATCCAAAAAAGAATCCCTATAGTTGATATTCAGGCCACGTTTCTGGCCAAGAAATGTTGTAGCAACCTCCAAAATCTTCACCGGGGCGGACATCGTCAATGTCCTAAGATTTTCACATCATATTCTACTTGACCAAATAGTTTGATTTTTGAACACAATATCATACGTGAATGTGAGTTTTTGGGTCTTTACCACTTGTACATTGGTGTTGTGGAAATGCCACACCCAATTTCACTCAAAGGTGAGCGGCATCGCTATGCCTCAGCTCCCGCACAAGGATGGATCTCACTGTCTTGCCTCACCATACAGTTCAATCCTGAAGGTGGTGGGTCTCGCTGTAACAACTATTTTATGGAGGGGGCAACCTTCAAACTACACACTACATGCAAGTGGGTCAAGCCACTATGTCTCAGGGAAATAGTCAACGTGAATGTGCTGAGGATACAAAGCATTCACAAGAGGAGCATGCCGTTTGAAAAACATAAGGAGATGCCGGCATTGATGACTCCCAGGAGGGAGTCAAGAGGAAGGGTGGAAACATGGGATATAGTGAGGCCAAAAGTGGCGGTAAAGGAAGGAAAGCAATCGATGAGTAAAAGAAGCTTATGATGTAGTTTGGTGGGGGAGAAGGACGGGAAGAAAATAACAGAGAGAGGGAGGGGGGTAGGACCAAGGGAGAGATAAGGGTGGGATAGAGGGGGAGAGGGAGGGGGAGGAGGATGAGAGCAAGAGGGAGAGAGGGAGGGAATAATACAAGATCTAGGGCAAGGAGGGATGGACATGAAGTGGGGGAGAGGAATGGAGGGCATGAGAGAGGGTTAGAGGGAGAGAGAGGGGGAAAGGCATGGATGAGGGAGAGAGGAAGGGGAAGAAGAGAACGAAGGAGGGAGGGGAGAGAACAGGAGCAAGAGAGAAAGGGAAGGAGGCTGGAATGAAGGTCAGATTAAGGAGATGAGGATGGGAATGAGGAATAGGGAAGGGGGGGAAAAAGGCCAAGGGAGAGAGGGAGAGGGGGAAGGGAGCAATAAAGAGAGAGAGAGAGAGAGAGAGAGAGAGAGAGAGAGAGAGAGAGAGAGGGGCAAGAACAAGGAGGGAGGAAGGGAGAGGATGGAAGCAAAGGATAAAAGGAGGTGGTAGGTGGGAGAAAGGGCAAGAGAGAGGGGAGGAGGATACAAAGAAAGGAGAGGGGTAAGGGGAAGGACGAGGTGGAGGGAGAGGGAGGGAAGAGGACTGGAGGAAGGGAGAGGGAGGGAGAAGCAGCCACACACCACGTGGGGGAGGGGGGAGGATGAGCAATGCGCTTGCGCCGGCGGATGGGCCTTCTCAGATCTGAAGGACTCTAGGGGAGGGGGAGAGCGCCAATGTGCACACATCATGGAGGTGGGCCATGTTGTATTCTTTCCCACAGCATGCCCGGGTGCGGGGTCGGGAGTAATGCTGCACATAAATCCTTGGATTTGTGAATATTTTTCAAAAATCTGGATTCACAAATCCGGATCCAGGGTCAGTTCTCATTTTGGGATTTGGGAATCCACTAACGAATCCACCAACCAATCCAGGAAGGAAAAGAGGGTGAGAGAGGGAGCAGGGGGGGGGGGGGGTAATGTGTATGTGGCAGGTCAATGGTACATGCACAAAACAGGTGACAAAATTATTTTCCAATTACTCGTACGTTTTCCATGAGCAAGGGGAGATTTATTCAGGGTCTTGCAGCAGATTCAGCGGGTGCGCAAAGACCTGACTCACTTCCTTCAGACAAGCCAGGTCACCAAAGCCTGGCGTCGAGCCAATCAGGTGTCCGACATGACTGGCAAGTTTGTCTTCCTTGGCGATCGGGGCACTGCCACATCGCTAGTGCAAAGAACAGGAAGTAAACCAGATGTCATCCATTTTTTTTGGGAAGCTGTATACTGTCTTGGCTACAGTCAAGACTAAGAACACACCAAAGGATTCAACAAGGATTTGCGAGTCCACAAGGATTTGCGAATATTGGATTTGGATTCGCGAGTCCGGATCCAGCAGTGGATTCAGACTTGCAAATCTGAATCCAAATTCAGATTCGCGAACCGGATTTGGGATGCAGCCTTAATCAGGAGGCTTTGACAACCCATTGGAGGGAGAAATTCCTTTTATATTACTTTAGCTGCCTGGAGAAGGCTCCAAATCAAGATTGGATGGAAATTCTAAAATCTTGACCAGTAGCTCAATCTGGTATAACTTGAATCGCCAGAATTTGTTAAAAAACAAAAACGTTATGGGCTCTCAAAGTTGGGGTACACGACACAGCTCGGGGATCTAGCCAAAAGTTGGCATCCAGTGGGAAAATCCAGCGGTCGTGAAAAACAAGGTACATCTAGTGGATTTATCTGCCGGATAACTCTGGTGGATAAGATCCACCGGAATCAGTAGTACGAGTTCTTATTGAAGGACTTGGCCAAAATCTTGGCATAGAGTCTGGGACTAATTGGTATGGTCTGTTGCTTAGGGAAAGTCAATTTCTGACTACAGGTCTGCGGCCAGGTTTTGAAGTGCGTCGATCCCCATCACAAAACTCAATGATGGGCTCATTGAAATGCACCCCAAAAACACAGGGGGAACCGCCACTATGTCTAGGGACATCTGTGCCTATGCAAAGGAATTTGATGGATCCTTGATGTTCGGAGGCGCCTTGGCGGGCAGGCATCACATGCGCTGCTAACTGAGCAGCTAGATTGGTGTGCAGCGCCTCAAATGATGTAGTGGGAGCTATGCTTAATCAAATCACTCCTGGTTTGGTGCGTTAGGAATCGTGAGTGTAGCATGATAACCCCTTAGATCATTTCCATGTTTAAAATTACTAACACAACATGCCGTTACTCTCTTGGAAAAGATGAATGTCTCCGAACTGGGTCCAACTCCCACACACAAGGCTTGAGGCAACCAGAAAGCACACACTCAGACCCAGAATTCCCACAAATCGCAGCTTTGAACCCGCAGAAGACTGTTGGGCTACGTTGAGGCACCACTCATTTTCTGAAAAAAGGTTATGGGCCCATAACCCTGACAGGACGTCACATCGTTCACAACTTTTGTGGCGGAAGGGACTGTCATCGTGAAAACTTTTGCCATCAAACTCTGAGAAACTGGTTGGAAGAATATACAATGGCACTGAAGGACACAACCTATCCAGAAGTATGCGGATGGGTCTGGCTTTGGGCTATGGAGGTGGCACTTTGAGATCCACCTCATGCATAAGGGGTTACTGGAAGTCAAAAATGGAAAAGAAGTCACTGACAAAGCAACAGCAATGGAAGCACAGAAGGAGGTCTTTGCAAAGAAGAACATGGATGCACTCATGCCGTTGGTGTTTGGTACAGCTGAGTCAAAGTGGCGCTACTTCCAGGGCTCCACATTGGCAGCTGGATCATGGAAGAAACTCTGCGTCATCCATCAATCTAGGCCGCTTGTAAAAAAATTCTTTGTAATGCAGAGACTCCTCACAGTGAGAATCAAGGAGGGAGATGATTTCATCCCCGCCATCAAGCAGATTGAGTCACTCACCTCACAATGTGACAACGTGGGATGGAAGATCAAAACACACGTGCAGGCGATGGCCCTTTGCATGGCCCTACCTGACAGGTGGAGCCATCTCATCACCATGTTGGAAGGATGGACAGAGGACAAGCTCACATTTGGCATGGTCGTAGAGTGGATCCACAAATAGGCACAACGACAGAGCTGCAGAGAGTCCTCCTCTTCCTCATTGGTCTTTTCACCAAAACATGTGGTGGTGGAAGCGGGGCCTAGGGAGGTGGTGGACATGATTGGGGAAAGAAGTGCGCCAAGAAGGGTGCGTGCCGGAACTGCAACAAGGAGGGCCACTGGGCACATGAGTGTACCGAGGAGGCAAAGGTCAGCTCCAAGGATGCCAAATGAAAGAAGGAGCTTCTCAACGGCACTCAGACCGACTACCTCAAGAATTTTAGCTGATGATCTCTAGAATCTAGAGTGGAGGAGCACACCAAGGCCGGGAAGGTCGGGTTCATCAACTACAACACACCTAGTGAAATCGTGGTGGTTACAAATGAAAAGGTTGACCTGGCGGCTAGCCAAAGAGATGTGGACATGGAGATCGTGGTTCTAGGAAGCGGATGCGGCATTTCATCACGGATGTGCAACATATTGTTGGCTTGGCTGACATAAAAAATGTCAGCCGCTTGACAGACAAGGGGTATGAAGTGCTCTTCAGGAGGAAGGAGACGCTTGTGTGGAAGGATGATGGTGGCGAGATCATGCTGGAGGTTAAGTAGCACAATCAGTGGTTTGAGACCACAGCCTCCTGTCATTGGCACCAGGCGTACTGCCTATTGAGTGGTTCTTCCCATTCTTTCAACTTTATCTCACTCCATCAAATGTCCTATTTTGAAAAAAATATGAGAAAAAACATCCCTGCTACAAGCTAGGTCATGATAGCTGGAGATAAACTGACAAGTTCTGGCAGTTCAGGAAGTAATTGGAGAAATGAATAGAAATCTATGCAGCACACACATTTTTAAACATCATTCAATCAGCAGCCGTTGAAACCATTTATTGATCCATAGAGATGTTTTGCCACTAGGTATGTGACCTGAAATCTCAATCAAACAGCAACCAATTGCACTCTTTTCAAGAATCCTGTTGTATGAAGTATATAATGATAAAGATAAACCCTTTGTGTTCACCCGGACTGCCGCTATCATCCCTGTTGCATTTCCTGCACTGATCATCCTGCCCTTAATGTTGACTTCGGCATCGAGTATTGACTTGGCAATTGACATCCAGTGGGGGTTCTCAGATTCCTGTCATTACTGATGGCCAAAGCCATCACAAAAGACAAAATGGAAGATACAAAAAAGCTAAACCCTAATGGATCAAAATGTTCACAGTCCAGGTCTTCATTCCACCAAACAATGAACTTCAGTGCATGTTCTTTGAGGATTGCCATGACACCAGCTTTGGAGAACAAGGCCTTGAAGAGACTTGCCAAATATGTTTTGCATGTCTCTTTTTGAATAATATGAGCTTGTAGTTTAAAAAAGCAGTAGTTTTTCCAAAGAAACAAGGCCCAATGGGTCAGAAGAACTGGCGTTTCTCTAACCACTTCCATTACCAACTGAGCCTTGGTCGGATGTATCCGTGGATTTTGTGACAGGATTTTCCATCACACCGGAAGTCTTTTTTGCAGTAAAAAATCTGGTCAACCTTTTCCTTAAGATTTTCCTCTGCATCCTAGCTAGCACGTTGGTCACTGTCAAGGGAACAGCATGGATGTTCCTCAGCCTGACAATGCAACTGCACATAGATCCCTGCACCATTGCAAGCCATCGTGATGGTAGCTTTACCAGCTTCTTATTGAAGGAATTCATCACTCGTTAAGGGAGCTAAATCTAGCTATTGATTCTGTTTCATTCATAAACTGATGAACAAGATGAGAAAATCAACCAAAGAATAAAACCAACTGCTCCAGGCCCCACGTGAACCTTACACCACAGGATGTGCGGTCAAGCTGCCAACTTCTGAACTCAAATACATACTTTGGCAACATCCACAGCAATATGAAAAGAGGATTTCAGCGTCATACAAGGAGGAATTTCAATGAATTCACTTTCATTGAGTTTAAGAAACAAAACCATCATGCACAGTCTTTGGTAGTTGTTGAACACTCGGAAGGAGACTCAACAGATGATGGGAAAAAGAAATGAGTGGCTGATCCCACAGCTTAGAATCAACTTCAACACAGGGGATTGTTTCCTACTCAGCAATGTGAAAATCTGGCTTCACATACAGCAGTGAAAAAACTCCATAAAAGTGGCTTTGCCCATTTTATATCAAAGCAGTGCACCGTTGTATCATTTCAAGGTCCACCCTTGTGACAGCATGGCAGTCCGTCCAGTCTTCCACATCAACAACGTCAAGCATTGCAGTGACCCTGGAAAGGAGGTTTCTGGTTGAGAGGTTCCACCACCACCACCTTTCAAGGAAGGTAAGGATGCTGACACAACAGCAGCCACCAACAAAGTGACCAACTCATAGATTGTTTTCTCTGGTGGAAGGGCTAAAACACAGTGCCTAGTTTCTGGGAGCCCACTGACAGCTGATCATTCCATAGATCGGTGCTTCCACCGCCACCGGCCATCATTACATAAGAAACCAGGAAATAGTGGTTATAAAGTACACAAGGCAATAGTGGTTATGAAAAAGCGAGTGGGTTTTTCTCCCCTTTATTCATAGGCATACATCATGTGAAAATCTGGATTTTTCTGTCCGCGCATTGCAGGCATTTTAGCCAACTAACCTGACCGTCAATTTTCCATTACCAATACTTTGACCAGTTTCATCCAGCTTATGGAACAGATGACAGAACTGTAGTTTAAATTTGGTGCAATTGAGTCCTCAAAGGTGCTGTGAATATACAGATTTTTCCCTCAGTTATTCATTCCTATTTTCAAAACCTGGCTGATTTGCAAGGTTTCTTCATGTGACCGCGAACAAAGTGGCCACAGATGAATGACGTCATTCAAGAGCCTAAGACCTTGGCTATGCATCATTTGTAGTCATCATGTTTGTATGCTTCTTTCTCCAATGCTTGGGAACTCGTCAAATATGTAGGACTATCACTTATCACAAATCACTCTAGTGTTCAACATTTCCAAACTGTGGTGCTCTGTTAAATCCTAGTTTTGAACTGATTACACTTCCACCCACTCAATGGTAGTCTTACAGATGACGGTAAGTCATTACTATGTTCCATGTCAGCTCGCAACACCAATACCCCGCTTAATGACTAGCAGAAAGAATTGATGAATAATGATTTCTTCAAGAAAGTGTTGGGGCCTAGATAAACACTCTTGTATCCTGAAATTATTGAATTTTGGGAAAACAAAAACAAAACAAAAAAACTGAAAAATAAAAACTACAATGTCACATGTAGAGAGGAGAGACAATTAATAGATAGCTCTAGATCTGATGACCTCAAGAGAAGTTCCAATAGCAAATCATGGATCTGAAGAACGTAGCTGTCTGGAGAATTCGCCCAGTCGGTCTTGAAAGAGATCATTCTTCTCTGTGAATCCCTTCCTGAGTGTGATCCATAAGTTGACTGTGTTGAAGATTTCAGCAATCTAGCAAGAATCTAACAGTAGTAGTGGTTGCCTACACTTAGGTGCCCACATCCAAGTTTTCACTACACACGACCATCCTGACTTCATTGACTCCACCCTGTCTTTAGTGAGCAGGAATAGCATAGGTCATCATTCACAATGTAAACTACACACAGTATGGCCTTTGCATACAATGAAGTGTAGCGTCCAACTATGTTCGGACTCAACAGTATTGTCAGGCTACAAAACCAGGAACATAGGAAGTACAAGTAAGGAGCATGAGACAAGGTTTTTGGCATGAAAAAATTTTGCACATCATTCCAGATTCACCTTTGCTTGGCATGTGTTTCTTCTGCTTGATGGGTCAAGATGCTTCGCCTCACTCAAGGCTGTTTCCAAAAGAGAAAACATGTGCAGAGTAGGATTGAAATGCTTCTTGCATGTGAGTGCAGAAGAAGCACAGCCAAGGTGATGCAACTAGAAGCTAATTGCAGATTGAGGAAGTGCCTTTCTGCAAAATTGTGCCAATTTGGCATCCCCATTGGTGAGACAGAAAGCGATAACACTTGCTTCAACCGCATTCTGCACGGAACAAAATTCTATGCCAAAAGGTTGTGTGTGGGGAGGGGGGAGGGGGGGTGGACCACACCATAATCTACAATTATGTGTCATGCAGCAGATCTATTTCTGCATAGAGGCACAGCATGCACAAAAAATAAAAAATCATGAAGCAGAAGTTACTTTTATCTTCCCTCATACATGTCCTCATTCAAAGTCCCACGTTGAGGGCAGAAATCATAGGTGGACTTTGATGTTTCCCCAACATTTCTTCCACCATGCTGGAGAAATGGCTTACAACCACAAAATCCATCGGGTGTTTCAGCTCATCAGTGGGCCAACCTCCAATGACGGAGATCATGGGACTCGAACTGCCCTGTAATGCTAGGAGGAGGATCATGGCTTGCAGCAGGGCCAACCTTTTACCCAGTGGCTAAGCACTCAAAAATGAGGGACTTCATCTGCTACAGGATCTCCATGGTATCATCACCTTCGTTGGAACAGAGGATGAAGAGTTCCTTTTAGACCTCCATAGCTTCCGTATATCCTTGGATTTTTGCGCACAGCAATGGAGCCAATGGCAAAACAAAGTAAGAAAGTTCCTTCTGATCACAATTCTTGTACTCTATCTCCTCCAATGTCACGGAGGTGCTAGGAGCTGCCTTTTCACCCTTGACTGGGTCAAGAAAACTCTTTTCATGGACCTAGAAATGCCACCTCTACGAAGAGAAGCACGTCTCATCAAGATTTTAGATGTTGCCAATGCTCTCTTGCACGGTCGATGCCATGGCATACAAAAATAGTGTGAAAGGTGGAGATCTGGGGTCCTTTTTGGGCTGTTGGCTTTGTTGGCTCTAGTAGGTGTGTGGATGCACCCTCGAGGATGGCTAATCTTCAGAGATGTATGTCACCAATGTTTGGGGTGGCCAACAGAGACCGATATTGTTTTCAAAGAGCTTGAGGAGGATCTGGATCCGTGGGACAGATCCGCCACCTGGATCCGGACCCGTAGATTTGAATCCTGGATCTGGATCTGAGAATCGGCCTCCTGGATCCAAAAACTCTTCGACTCAGTAGCTGATTAGTGAATGTAGCCAGATTACTGCAATAGATTTTTCTTTGGGCCAGTTGCAACTCTTGCGACCTCACGCCTTCTTTGTGTGAATGTAAGAGACCAATCTTTGCACTGTGGTTGAGGACTTCCGTACATCAAAGAGGGTTGAAAGCTGATGTAGCATGCACCTTTTCCACATCTGCACACCTCCTCTGCAATCTACCTGACCATTCAAACATTTAACATTTGATCAATCAAATGATTTTTTACCATTCAAAGATGAAATGAGTATTGGAATACCATACAACGTGCCAGAATTTGCTAATCACTAACAACATGACCTACAACACAAGATTTTGTAGTTGGTGTTTTTCTATCCTACAACAGTGGCTAGGCACCTAGCCTCTAAAACATTGATACTCAGTACCAGGAACACTGTGTAGCACAAGCACCGGATGAGACTGCCATTTATCGAATGAGATGCTTGACGGGTTTGTTTGATGTGGAGATTAAACATTGCCTCATTTAAAATGAGTCCTACATGTTGACCTTTGAATTCAAACGGGCGACTTCAGTGGTACATGGAAAACATGACCAGGGCCTCTTTCCAGGCTTACCGAGATCCCTCCCCCCGAGTATCTGGTTCCGGATCCAGGTTGTATATGTTGCATGAATGTGCTTGGCTGGTGAAATAATGTACGTATTGACAGTTGTAATTCCAACACGAAGATCATACCTGGAAGTTCTGAGCTTCAATGGATGGTGGGATATCAGCAACTGCCACCACATTTCTTGGATCCATGGTGATCCATCCACCGCCAAGGATGTTGCCAAAAAGCTTGATCGAACTGTGAATAAAGTTTTACTTTAAGGGCTTTCCGTAGAGTACATCTTGTTGTGAAACGTTTGGGAATTTGTGGACGTGTGCATTATCCTCCTGTGGCCCACGCCGCTTTGCCATTTCTTTTCCGCACCTCCTTTGTCCTTTTTCCTTTTGGGACTCTCTCATATATGTTTGATTTTTGTTCTCTATCCCTCTGCTCAGCTTTGCAAGGTGTCCAATTCTCCCCCCTGCATTCTTTCCCTCATCTAGCCTGGCCTCTGATACTCTACCTCACATCTCTTACATGCCTTCAACCATCTATGGCTAACTGCCTGTTCTCACTTCCGTGTTTGTACTCTCATCAGTTTTCTATCCTTCCTTGTATTCCTTTGCATCTGATTTCTTCTGCCCATTCTCGTTCCGAGCATCTATTCCTTCTCACATGATGTTAGAGTGTCACACAACGTCCCTTTCTGTCACCCGACCATGTCATTACATTCTCACCTCCATCACCGTCTCCTATCAACAACGCTTCTTCCTCATCCTCCTGTCACCATTTCTTTTGCCTGCATCAGCCTTCCTGCCTCTGTCTCTACCTGCACCAATGCGACAAAAACTGCTGATCCTTGATCCTCCATGCGTCTAAGTCAACCACATGTGGTGGTCGCTGACTTGTACTCTCCTCGCAAGCTTGGCTGCTAACTTTCCTTCTCTAGATGCAGCTGACGTTAGCATTACAGTCTTACATCACTGCTCAAGCCTTATCGACATTATTTGCCATGGTAGAATCATGTAATCACATTCAAAGAATATGGTCACACCTGGCCTCCTCAGTCGCCAACAACCTACAGCAGCTACCAAACCACAAACCGTCACAATTTCATCCAAAGCCTCCTACCTCTCCAGCTCTTTGCTATTTCATTTCTACATGCGTTGCTGTTAGAAACCCATAATCGCTGCCTCATTTTAGCTGTCTCCTCTTGCCATCGTAACTTTGTGGAGTGCGGTGAGATTTCTGATGCTTTCCGGAAACAGTCATTTCAACCAAGACCAAAACCACACAAAAGTCCAAAACAAAAGACAAAGTACACTTGTGGAGAAATTATAGCAGCATGCACCATATGGCCTGTAAAAAATCTACTACAAGGGTGCATTGTTGCCCTTATACACAAAATAACCCTAATGGGACCCAAGAATATCATGAAAGTACTTGAGCATCAACCTAGATCAATTTCTCACTGTATTCTCACACCTCTTCAACACTACATAACTGGAAGGTCACTGTTGTCTTCCCTATAGTGGTTCTCATGATGTTGGAGTCCCTCATTAGTCAATCAGCTGTGTGGATGAAGCGAGCATGCAAAAAGGCTTAAGGCTACTGTGTCTCTATGATCCACATGAAAACAATTCATACTTGTGGTTTTGGGCGTTAGAGTTAAGTGCCACACCACATTATAGGTTGATGCTTCGTGAAGCATCATTGATAATTCCAAGGGTTTCAAGAATATTGCATCACGCATTTATCAGTGTCTGAATCCATCAAGATATCAATTGAACTGTATAAAAACATTGATACAAATCATGGTATATCTTTTGACACTCTCAAAAGTGGTCCACCTTGTCACAGCTTTTTAGGTTGCAACACGGAATGTGAGGGCATAGAGCCAAACTGCTTTCAGCCGGTGGGCATATATATTGCAGAGGCAGTTGCACTGTGGGCAATGAATGCAAGGAGAGAAAAAATTTTGCTAAAATTTTAGAGACTTGCCTATGTCAAGGACATAACACCTTCCACAATCACAAACGCCCAAATGCCTATTAGTTTTGATGTGATTACAATCATGATTGCATAAGATTTGGTCTCTATGAAATCTTGGTTTTCAATGTCTTCGCTAGAATGGTAACTTCCACCATCTGGGTGTTCTCATTCCTTTTAATAAATTCCAATACAACATCACAAATTTCGTTACCGACAAGCACCCTAGGCATCCATTATTGTTTATTTCCTTGGTCATTTTTGTGCTCAATCGTATGGAATTTCTCGTCAAGTGTGTTGCATTGGAGTATCCCTACGACATCTTGTTTACATGAAATCTGCCGCGCACGCAAATCTTCCGCGAGGAAGACCAATTCAAGGACATCCGCGATGGAGTTGAGGCGAGTGAAGGGTGCTCTTTGGGCAAGAGGAGAGAGCCAGAGTTGATCCTCATGGTGGAGGGGCGGAATGGACATTTTTCTAGGCTTCTATGGGGCTGTTTGTGAGTGTGGGGAAGGCCGGAATTGTGTCTGGTGGTAAACCCGCGGAATTGGGTATTCAGTATTAATGGCTTCATATTTGGGGTTCCGCGGAAGAGGCAAAACAGGGGCAGGGGGTGTGTCTGCGGATTAGGCATCTTGGGAGGGGAATTTGGGTGACTTTGGGGTCCGCGGAAGGCCTCAAAACATGGTGCAAGGTTCAGCCGCGGATTTGGGTTGTTTGGGATGCTATTGGAGCAAGTTTTGGGTGCATGGAGGGCGTGAGAAAGTACCATAATGGTCAAGAGCGGAATGGGTATGTTTGGGAGGGTGTTCTGTGACTAAGGTGAGGAGGAAGTTCCGTGGAATGGTGCTGGGTGCCTAATCCGCGGAATTGCCTTGCCAGTAACAACAGAGGGACGAGTTACAATGTCGCGGAAGAGGCACAAAGCTGCCATGATGTTGACCTGCGGATTTGCCAAATTTTTAATGGTGTTGGAGTCACTTGTGTGGACAAGAGGGGTATGGAAAGAGGCCTCTATGTGTATCCTCGGGTTTGGTGTTTACAGGAGAGGCGTGTGAGAGCGGAACAAGAGACACAAGTGGTGCAGTCAAAGGAAGGGGTCACAGAAGGTGCGAAAGGGTTGTACAAGACGCGGGAGGAGAACCGGACCAAGAATGGAGGGAACCACAAGGCGCGAAGACAAAGAAGTGGTCGGAGGCGACGTGACAAGCAAGGAGGAAGTAACGGTGGAACTGGTTTCACGGATGGGAATAAAGTAGTGGTGGTGGTGGGTGTGAATGCAAAGGGACCGCGGTGTGGCATGGAAGGGTGTAGCCGATTATGTAATGGGCTCAGTTGCATCATTGTGGTGTGGAATTCGGGCTTTCATACTTGTGTTTAGTTGACATGAGTTGAGTCAATCAAGCTCATTACCTCACAACATTGCCTCACTCTCTCCCCTCTCTCAGCACTTTGTCATAGTGGAATCCGCGAGTGAATCTGATGACTCCAAAGATGACACGAGATGTTCCGCGGAATCATTCACAAGACTGGCATGACACAAGAGAAGACCGCAAAAGAGTGCCCAAGTGACCACAGAAGTGGATGGGTGGCCATTGGACAACTCTTGAGAGAGCGGAAGGAAGCATATCGGGCCTCCGTCGCGGGTTTTCTGTCTCCTTGTCCTGGCTCCGCGGATTTGCTATGTTCTATGCTTTAGTGGAGCAATGGAATCTGCAATAACAGTGTTGCCAAAGTGACTAATGGGCGAGACTATGGAATGGGCTTGTTTTAGGGGTGTAGAGGGTGGCAAATCCGGGAAATAGGGGCTGCAAAAGTGGGCCATGTGTGTACCCGCGGAATGGCCATGTCAGGGACACTAGGGGAAAGCCAAATCTGCGGAATAGGGGTGTTCCGGAAGGGGGTGATGGAGTTTTGCGGAATTGCCATGTGAAAGGGGTGATGTGAAGGGAGGAAAGACCACTTGTGAGTGATCAATTGCGCTAATGTCTTTTGGTGGATGTGGGATAAAATTCTGTGGTGTTTGGAAGGAGGAGATCTTTGGAAGACGACATGGAAGGTGCGGAAGTGAAATGACATCGCGGAAAAATGACGTGTGCGGCAAAAAATGGGGTAACACTGTTTTTGGTGCAGTGAGCGTGGACAGTTCCTTGCTCTTCGACAAGAGGAACTACACTGCAGGCCTTCAGAAGATCAGTATGATGGGGCTCTATGGTAAAGAGTAGCGGAAGTGCAGCAGAGTACATGGTGCAGAGCTGACTCCTTGGTGTATAGGGTTCCAGAGCGGCAGAGAGGCCGAATGGAGGGGAGTTGCATGGCAAGCAGCAGTAGAGCAATAAGTACAGAGCTGGTCACTTAGCCGAACCTTCATTTGCATAGGGCGACCTGAGTGTCTGATGAGGAGACCTGGAAGGAAGTCATCCCGCGGCGTGTTTTTCATTTGGTTGTGATCACGTCCATGTTGCATATGTGTTTGCGGAAACATGTACATAGGAGAAACTGTGTGTTGGAGGTGCGTGTACCGTGGAATATCTGCGAGGTGACGCACGAGACCCACACAATATTAGGAACTTCTTTCCGCGGCTCAAGTGTGACATGGGATGAATGATCTTCAAGCAACACTGCTTGCAAGATAAGGGGTGTAGGTACCATTGTGTGCTGGATGTGCGTGTACCGCGGAATAGCCGCCAGGTGACGCATGAGACCCGCACAATGAGGGATGCATTCCTTTCCGCTATACTGCTGCCTCAAGATGAGAACAACCAATGGCCACTAATGAAGCAAGAAGAAGCTCGGAGACCTCGCACGAGAAAAGGAAGGTGGGGCAACACTGTTTACAGAAAATCTCTCGCGCACGCAAATCTTCCGCGAGGAAGACCAAGTCATGGACATCCGCGATGGAGTTGAAGCAAGTGAGGGGTGTTCTTTGGGCAAGAGGAGAGAGCCACAGTTGATCCTCATGGTGGAGGGGCAGAATGGGCATCTTTCTGGGCTTGTTTGGGGTTGTTTGTGAGTGTGGGGAAGGCCGGAATTGTGTCTGGTGGTAAGCCCACGGAATTGGGTGTTCAGTAACAATGGCTTTATATTTGGGGTTCCGCGGAAGAGGTAAAACAGGGGCAGGGGGTGTGTCTGCGGATTAGGCATCTTGGGAGGGGAATTTGGGTGACTTTAGGGTCCGTAGAAGGCCCCAAAACATGGTGCAAGGTTCAGCCGCGGATTTGGGTTGTTTGGGATGCTATCGGAGCAAGTTTTGGGTGCACCGAGGGCGTGAGAAAGTACCATGATGGTCAAGAGCGGAATGGGCATGTTTGGGAGGGTGTTCTGTGGCTAAGGTGAGGAGGAAGTTCCGTGGAATGGTGCTGGGTGCCTAATCCATGGAATTCCCTTGCTAGTAACAACAGAGGGACGAGTTACAATGTCGCGGAAGAGGCAGAAAGCTGCCATGATGTTGACCTGCGGATTTGCCAGATTTTTAATGGTGTTGGAGTCACTTGTGTGGACAAGAGGGGTATGGGAAGAGGCCTCTATGTGTATCCGCGGATCTGGTGTTTGGAGGAGAGGCGTGTGAGGGCGGAACCAGAGACAAAAATGGTGCCGACAAAGGAAGGGATCACACAAGTTGCGGAAGTGTTGTACAATACGCGGCAAAACAACCGGACCAAGAATGGCGGGAACCACAAGGCGTGAAGACCAAGAAGTGGCGGGAGGCGGCGCGACAAGCAAGGAGGATGCAACGGTGGAACTCATTTTGCAGATGGGAGTAAAGTAGTGGTGGTGGTGGGTGTGAATGCAAAGGGGCCGCGTCGCGGCGGGGAAGGGTGCAGCGGACTATGTAATGGGCTTAGTTGCATCAGTGAGGTGTGGGATTCGGGCTTGCAGACTTGTGTTCAGTTGACATGAGTTGAGTCAATCAAGCTCAATACCTCATAACCTTGCCTCACTCTCTCCCTCCTCTCAGCACTTTGTCATAATGGAATCCGCGAGTGAATCTGATGACTCCAAAGATGACACGAGATGTTCCGCGGAATCACTCACAAGACTGGCATGACACAAGTGAAGACTGCGAAAGAGTGCCCAAGTGACCACGGAAGTGGATGGGTGGCCCTTGGACAACTCTCGAGAGAGCGGAAGGAAGCGTAGCGAGCCTCCGTCGCGGGATTTCTGTCTCTTTGTCCTGGCTCCGCGGATTTGCCATGTTCTATGCTTTATTGGAGTAATGGAATCCGCAATAAGGGTGTTGCCAAAGTGACTAATGGGTGGGACTGCAGTATGGGCTTGTTTTCGAGGTGTAGAGGGTGGCGAATCCGCGGAATAGGGGCTGCAAAAGTGGGCCATGTGTGTACCCACGGAATGGCCATGTCAGGAATTCTAGGGGAAAGCTGAATCTGCGAGATAGGGGTGTTCCGGGAGGGGGTGATGGAGTTCCCCACAATTGCCATGTCAGAGGGGTGATGTGGAGTGAGGAAAGACCACTTGTGAGTGATGAATTGCGCTAATGTCTTTTGGTAGATGTGGGATGAATTTTTGTGGTGTGCGGAAAGAGGAGATCTTCGGAAGACGACATGGAAGGCGTAGAAGTGAAATGACATCACGGAAAAATGACGTGTGCGGCAAAAACTTGGATAACACTGTTTATGGTACGGTGAGCGTGGACAGTTCCTTGCTCTTCAACAAGCGGAACTAAATTGCAGGCCTTGAGAAGATCTGTGTGATGGGACCCCATGGTGAAGAGTAGCGTAAGTGCAACAGAGTACAAGGTGCGGAGCTGACTCCTTGGTGTATAGGGTTCCAGAGCGGCAGAGAGGCTGAATGGAGCGGAGTTGTATGGAAAGCAGCAGTAGAGCAATAAGTACAGAGCTGGTCACTTAGCCGAACCTTCATTTGTATAGGGCAACCTGAGTGTCTGATGAGGAGACCTAGAAGGAAGTCATCTCGCGGCGTGTTTGTCATTTGGTTGTGATCTCGTCCATGTTGCATATGTGTTTGCGGAAATATGTACATAGGAGAAACTGTGTGTTGGAGGTGCGTGCTTTAGAAAAACTGAAAGAGGTCTCGGGTAGCGTCCAGAGCTCTGGAACGGTCGTCAGGCAGCTCCAAGCCCGTAGTCCGTCACGGGATGATGCTCCGGTACCACCAGGGTCCGCATCAGGGATCTGCACGAGTATGGACACGGCCGAGTGGCCACAGTAAACTGTATAGATTGACAGGAACGTCACAAATGAAAACAGGGGGGGACCACAGGGGAGCCAAATTCTTTGTGGCATACGTTGCACATGAACCAAAGGTTGCCCGGCTGTCAACGTCAGAGATCGTTGAGTCCATCGAACGTTTCGTCAACGCCAAGGACGACACGTATGCCCGATTTGGACGTGCCGTGTTTTGTTCTACCTTATGCATGCGACCTCCGACAGGTCGAGGTGGTGCATATGTCATCTTACGAAGACCAACGCAGATGATGACACTACTTCCTCCCAAAAAGACTCCAAACACACGTACCTCTTTCTTTTTTCAAACAATTATGTGTAGTATATCCCCAATTGCAATTCACGCCTCCGCTTCGATAATCTTGTATGGCACTTTCTTTACAAAGATGACATCACCATTTGTGCAGCAGGCGAATATTTTTCATTTGTGTATGTAGTTTCGTGAAGATTAATGACGGCGTGCCCATCGTTTAAGAAAGGAACGGCATGCCCGTATGCCTTCGCTTTTTTCTAACGGTCTGGGTACGCCGTGAGCAGACGTAGTATTCATGGGCTTGGCATCTTGAAAATGCAGTACGCCGGGTATGCCTTGTCTAAATCTCGACCCATAGGTATGCCAGCCTAATGGTGCGCGCGGTCTCGGTATCCGAGCTATTTAGACAATCCCTATATGCACCCCTTGAATCTGAGTGCAAGCATCCGATGAGGTGCGGTGCGGTTGTCTCTCGGGTGTCCCTGCCACGTACCGACGGCCGTAACCCTGTCTGTGACTTCTCTCAGAGCGTTCGGAACTGCTGTCTCCATCGCTTTCAGTAAACCACCAACCCCCCCCCCCCCCCCCCCCCCCCCCCCCCCCGCGTCTCGCCCTCATGCTCTGCGGTGGAGGGCGTCGATCCTGTCAGTCAATCGCGAAGGCCGCGGTGGCCTCATGTGCAGCTCACACGCCAGTGTTCAACCGTGCACTCCAACGCCATCAGAGTTTGCAGTCACCCTCACTGCTGTCAAGACAAAGCCTGGCCAGGCGCATTTTCCTTCAGCTGCACGCAGAAAAGGGTGGAATGGCCGCAGAGGAAAGCTCGCATCGAGCTTCAGAGGCGCAGTGGAGATATTTCGCTCGTCACCTCGTTCGCCCATCTGACGTGTGTACGATGCATGTCACCCACAGCGTGGCACACAACTTCGGTACAGTGTTTGGGCGAGCTTTGAAGCCTGCGTCAAGGAAGGCTGAGGGTACAACGTTGCTGAATGCTACTGCGACGACGTCAGGTATGCCCTCGGTACTGTTTCTTTTCAGTCAGCTACTGTCTGTCTGTAGCTGACTGAAGAAAAAGGCTGCGGAACCGGAAGGAATGCATCATCTTGTTCCCGATGCGATTGATTCCTTCGCACGTACCATGCCATGAGCATCATCGGCGGGAAACCTTTGTTTAGCTTTAGCCGTGTTCTGTTTTGCTGAACGACGAGACCCAAAACAGCTATGGTATCAGCAACGACAGCAGACGGAGCATTAGGAGCAGCAGTAGCAGTAGTAGTAGCAGAGCAGCAGCAGCAGCAGCAGCAGCAGCAGCAGCAGAACCAGCAGAATCAGAAGCAGCAGCATCAGCAGAAGCAGCAGCAGCAGCAGCAGCAGCAGCAGCAGCAGCAGCAGCAGCAGAAGCAGCAGCAGCAGCAGCTTAAAAAATAGCAGCGGCAGGGGCAGCAGCAATAGCAGCGGCAAAATTAGCTGACGCACCAACAGCAGCAGCAGCAGCACCACCACCATCCCATCTCTCCATGCTTCCACCTCCACCCACATCCCATGGGCACCAGCAACAGCATCACCCCCACCATCACCACCAGTACTACCACCAAGAGCACCACCAGGACCACCAGCACCAGCACCAGCACCAGCACCAGCACCAGAACCGAAACCAGCACCGGCACCAACACCAGCACAAGCAGCAGCAGGAGCAGCAGCACCAGCACCAGCACCAGCACCAGCACCAGCA